>JAODAL010025293.1:0-58913 GCA_025379985.1 Phyllomedusa bahiana
TGTCTTCCAAACCAAAAATACAACAATTTTTTTTTTTCCCCATAGACTATAGGGTTTAAAGATTAAAAATGTCCTAACCCAAAATTTTTTGACAATTCTGCCTAATCTGTCAAATTTAAGAATTTATTTTGTGCAACACTACTGCTGATGTATCCAATGTCCCCTAGATACAGAAAAGCCCCATTCAAGCTGCTATAAAAAATTTAAAAATTTTGGCCAAACCGGACAACTGGTTGGCCATCTTTTGTGTCTGGGGCCCTCCACACTCTCTTTTGATGGCAGATATGGCATAGAACAGAAAGGAGGAGTTGGATTTCAACTACCCTAATTTTTTTTGGTTCGCAAGGGGGCTAAACCGTTCCCAGAGGGGGCTGTAACACACATGTATACTCTACTGAGCTGCTTCAATATATATTTACTTCCACCTTGGATTAAATATTTCTTCCACTGGTTATTGTTCAAAATGGCAACACAAGGACCTCCACCCTCCCTCTATTATAAACTCAAACACAACATAGACACTGTTTAATGAATACTCGTTAATCTTCTTACTATTTATTAGAAATATATTATTTTGTTCTCGAATTCAAACAGGCACTTCAACAATTTGCAAATAACCAAAAATTATTGCACATATCCTTAAATAACATAAAGGTTTAGGAAATTTCCTCAGGCATATTGTATGGGTCTCCTTATGTCCAGCGTTATCACCGAGACTGCGGTTTTCAATATTTAAAATATTTAGTACGGTTTGAAAAAAGACACGTGTCCATCAAGTTAAACCCAAAGGGTGGAAAAAAATGTTGGTGAAGGGGAGGGAAAAAGGAAATTAAGCCCGCCTCCCCGGGAAAAGCCCTGAACCCACAAGGCAAGAACCAATCTGCTCCAGGGAAGATCCCATCTCTGACCCCAGAACCCCCACCAGCCAGGATCCAGAATTTTACATGGCTACGTACACATTAATATTCTTTCATTTCAGGTGGATAATACCACAACACTATGACCACATATCACCACCACATAAATGTAAAAATAACTAACCCCAAACCCTAATCACCACCACATAGTAACTAATAAACCTCCCACCCATGACCCCTATCACTACCACATAGTAACTGAAAAATAAGTAACACCACACCCCATACACCACCAAAAAGACGAATTAATTTCCGCCACAAACCCATTACTGAATATAAACCATTACCTTTGCACACATATAACAATTACATTCAGGCACATTTAGTGCTCACTGGTGATGTTTTTCCATGAGTCCCCTTTCACGCTCCCTTTTCTTCTCCTCCGTCCACAACCCCCAGCGTCTTCTGCCCCCCCAAAACACTCTTTCCCTGGATTAAAGGACAAAATTCTTAGAAAAAAAAAACCCACTTTTCCACAACTTCTTACTTACAAAATATAAAAATTTTGCCTCATTTTAAAGGGAAAAGGTGGTATACTATATAATAGAAAAATAATATATATAGATATAGGTCCCACAGGATAATAATATAGGTCCCCCCAGGGGGGTAATATAGATCCCCCCCCCCCGGCAGATATAGATATAGGTTCCCCCAGGCAGTATAAGAAATAGGTCCCTACAGCAGTAATAAAAAGTAAAAAGTTTTTTAAACGTTGCTGCTGGAGGATATGATTTTTTTTTTATTTTTGGTGAGACAACCCCCTTTAAAAGGGGGTTTTTTCCCTCATGCATTTTACAGAGCCACACCCGCTTTAGAATTTAAAACTTCCCGGTCAGGCTGTGGGCAATTCAAAAGCAGTGGGTTTACCCCCTCT
The DNA here is from genome assembly GCA_025379985.1 of Phyllomedusa bahiana. Lineage (NCBI taxonomy): Eukaryota > Metazoa > Chordata > Amphibia > Anura > Hylidae > Phyllomedusa > Phyllomedusa bahiana. The sequence continues at coordinate 1,792 of JAODAL010025293.1, forward strand.
GCTCCGCTGTTTTTAGCTGTTTCTGTTAACGTTATATGCGGAGAAGATTTTAAAAATGTTTTTTCCAAACAAAGCTGGGAGAGCTCTAAAGAGGGAAAAACTTCCCCATTTTTTAAGTAAAAAAATTCTGTTTGACAAAAGAATTCTTCAGGGGGTTTACTCACCATGGTTTTTCGATGACTGAAAGCAACTTGGATCAATGGGAGATAAGGTAGAGCAAGGAGAAAGGGGGGGAAAAGGGGGTCAATAACCCGGGAAAAAAAACCCGTGGGGCCCTAAGAAAAGATTTAAAAAGTTTTTTTTCCTGACCAAAGCAAATTCAACAAAGCAATGTATTGGAAATAGTCTTCATTTACCTTTCCCTACATGTTAAAAGCAAATCATTGTTGTAAGGAAACCCCTTAAACTGTGTCTACTTTTACATCTTGGAGGCTAGGAGAGCATGACCTCCTGTTCTCGCATTTCTTTATCTAAAATATACTTCCTTCCTATGCTTTGTTGTATCCCCTAATGTACGGGAAGGTTTCAAGTCCCCAAACATACTGTACTATAGAAGCTGTCATAATGACTTCGTTTTATACTTGTTAAGGAGTGAAAACGGCCCTAATGTATCCAAAATACTTCAATATACAATTATTAAAACTGACACAAATGTTGAGTTGACTGCCAAAAAGGGGGCCCGTCTGGCGTGCAGCTTTTATTACTAATTCATTATTCTTCAAAGGGCAAATCTGGCAAGACCTCTACGATGAAACCGGCGAAGAAAGGCTGTGACATGGAAAATATTAATACACTTCAATAGACCAAGAATAAAACACAAGTGAGGTGTTTGATCTAAAACGAAGTGTGGAATTCTTCTTCCTGGGGAAGAGGAAGAGGTGGGGGGCGCGGAGCGCTACAGACAATACGCTCTATGGTGACAGACTTGAAGGAGTGGGGAGCGTGACCTTAAATTTTCCTACTATTACAAGGGTGTATAGTACTCCCAGTAACCTAACCATAGCAAAAGATAACAAATTAATGGTAACTGACAACTATTTGGCTGCTTTTATATGGTGTTTTTTCCTACTTTTTAACCCCTTACCGACACATGTTGTATATTTTCGGCACGCCGTTGGTAAGGGAGGTGTGGCGGGGGCTCACTCCATATGTAGCAGGTAACGGATGTTGTCCACTACATTAGAAAATGAAAGCTGCACTCTCCCTACCGTAAAACAACAAAAACTTATACGCACCTTCCTCTGGTCCAGCGCCATGTTTTCCCAGTCTTCTGTTGACATGTTGTGGCTTCCAAATGGAACCGATTTTTGGTTGAAACGTTGCATGTTATTGGGTGTTATGGAGGAATAAAATCTTTTTTTATTCTTTTTGAAACCCGCTGGACGCTGTCTTCATAAAAAAAAAATTTGTTTGGTTATTTTTGACTCCATGAATTTGGGGGCTGAAGGCTTTGCATCCTCAAACAGTTGATTTGGCTGTTCTGCTGGAGACTATATATGCTGGTATTCCAAATAGGGACGTCAGCACCGCAGCTGCTGATTGGGGAGTGGAGAAAGGTGAGTATAAGTTTTTTTTTTTATTTCACTGGGGGACCAGGAGCTGCTGCTTTAATTTTCTTATGAGCTGGACAACCCCTTTAAAGCCATTAACTGCCACTAGGGATCCCAATGTTTAAATCCCTTAGACTCCACTGTTAACATACCAGAGGCGCCTAAGGGATCAGCGAATGGTGCTGTATATCATTCCGTTGACCAGTTGGCTGCTCCATAACGAGACTGCAAAAGGTCAACCAGCTGTCATGGCAGCCCAGTGCCTAACGCAGTTCTCCATGTCTGCCATCTTAGTGCTCTTGTTACACCCTGTCTTTTGAAATTTTACAACAAAATTAATAATAAAAAAGTGAAACAGAATTGATATTGCCACTTCTGCAAAAGTTTGATCTATTAAAATATAATATTATTTTTCTCGTACAGTGAACAGTAGTGTTGATCGATTTAATCGAGATCGGCAAAAATTGAGATCGAGTCAATTTTCGATTGTTAGAAAATCATTTTGATTTTTCGATCCGATGCTCATTTCCCATTAAAGACTATGCACAGTGAAAATGGCACGACGCGTTGATCTCGATTTTTTTACCCGATTTTACCGGGAAAAATCGGAGAGATATAGATTGAGAAACCTGTAAATATCAATTTGAACTCAATTTTTGGAAAATCGATCATCTCTAGTGAACAACATAAAAAAAGACACCCAACACCAATATTGTGTTTCTGGGTCACTTCACATATCCAGAAAATTGGAATAAAAAGTAATCAAAAAATCCTAGAAAAACCCCCAATATAAACCACCCTTTATCCTGCAAAAAATGAGAACTTAATCATGTCCATGGTTGTAAAAAATTAAAAAGTTATTGGTCACAAGAAATCGTGTTACAACACAAGTTTAAAGAGTAAAAAAGATTTTTTTACAGTAATAAAACATCAAAAACACAGAAAATTTGAAATCACTGAAATTGTGCCGACCTGCAGAATAACGATAACATCATTTATACCCCACAGTGAACAACGCTATAAAAACAAGCTCCCACAAAAATGGCGCAAATGTGTCTGTTTTTCACATTCCACCCCACAAAGAATTGTTTTCTCGGTTTCCCAGAACATCATATGATGCAGTATTTGGTACCATTAAAAAGGACATTTTATCCCACAAAAAACAAGCTCTCGTACATCTGTGTAGATAGAAAAATAAAAAGTTCTCTAAGGCTCTTGGAAGGCGTGGAAGGAGGGGGAGTGAATGCAATATAAGCAAAAAACACTGTGTGGGAAGGGGTTAAAGAAAATGTGAATTTTATTGGTTACTTAATACGTTCGTTACAGCTCTGGAAAAAATTAAGAGACCACTGCAAAATTTTCAGTTTCTCAGATTTTTCTCTTCAATGGTAAATTTTTGGAGAAAAATGTACATTGTTATTTTATTATATAAACTATTGACAACGTGTCTCCGAAATTCAAAGCAAAGCATTTTGTATTTATTTGCAGTAAATGAGAAATCTTCAAAATAATAAAAAAGAAGCAGCGCTGTCAGTCCTCAAATAATACAAAGAAAACAAGTTCATATTTCTTTAGAAACAATAATACTAATGTTTTAAGTCAAGAAGAGTTCAGAAATCAATATTTGGTGGAATAACCATGATTTTGTCATTCAAATTCCTTCTGGCCTATTCCTAGCACTTGTTTTGCCATCCAGCTTGTCCTATTGCAAGAGGATTGTGAAGACTACAGCAGTGTTTTTTATATTTTCCTTCATTAAATAAGATTTAGTTCAGGTGATCACCTAATCAGAAGCACATTAAGTAGAATGAGGTGGACTTTGGTTGGAATGTCAGTCGTGTAGGGATGCTGATTTTTAGAAAACTGTGCAGTGGTCTCTTAATTTTTTCCAGAGCTGTATATTGTAGGTCACACTTTTAGACGAGAACTGGACACTTTAGCCACTTAATGAATGAATGAACGGGGCTGTACCAGTTTTCTACCATGCTTTGCGGCAAAAACCCTGTCATAGCCCTGTTCCTTAGTTGTACCAATATCGTACACCCAAACTTGGCACATTCTGCACTAGACACGGCACTCTTGAATGCACCAAGTTTGCAGGAACGTGTTTTGCCACAATTGGACAATTGGCGCATAACTGTAGTACAAATCCTGACCAGTTTCAAAGTGGTATAACTGAGACTACTTTTGCTATAGAACGGGACACATGTATAAAGTTCTGTGAAACACTTTCATCTATACTTACACGTTCTACACTCCTCTAAAGAAATTCCAAACTGGTGTGTTGGCATCAGGTTTCATTCCTGTTGCCCTTAGTTCTTAGCAGAATGGGCACATTCACACTCAATTTTTTTTTTTATCAATTTGCTTCCTGAATCCAAAATTAAGCAATTTTCTTAATAGTCGTGTTAATTATTTTTTTACCATTTTGCTGCAGTTTTTGCACAAATCTGTGCCAAAAACCATGGTCCTGTCGCTGTTCAACAATGTCAAAATTCTGTCAGATTTTGGATGCCATTTTGGCATATGCAGTGTGGACTTAGCCTAAGATATCCTGTTCCAAACATTTTTTACACCTGTTCAATGGACTGCTTACTGGTTGAGCATCCAAATTTTTCGACTGTGACATTTTCGTGGTAGTTTTCCATTCAGTTTTATGAGGCAAAGCCAAGAATGGAGTCAAAAGTATTGAAAAATATAAATAATCCACTTTTTATGCCTAAAAAAATGTGCTGTTTTTTTATTATCACAATTGGAAAAAAAATTAGATGAATTATCCTAAAAACTATACAAAGGCTAAAATAAGACCAATAAAAATGACAACTTATTCCCCCAAAAATAAACTAACCCTCATAAGGTTATGTTGGGCATGAGGATGAAGGATCTATAGTTTCTCTGCATGATACACAATGATAGTAAAACAAGCAACAAAAAAACACAATGTAGAATTTCTGTTAGGGGACCTATAAGTCTAATCTAATCTAATGGGGTGCTATACACCTACTTAATTGAGGACTGCCTACCTAAAAGGGGTTTTCCTTATGTGTCTACCTAGTTTGGGGGTGTAACTACATACTATCTTGGGAGATTTAACTACCTCCTATATTGTTATACAAAACAAGACTAAAACTTGGTGCACAAATGGGAGCCCCATAGCTGTTTTGGGGAACTTTTACTGTCAGAGGCACAAATGGGTCATTATTACTATTTGGATTGCTATAGAAGGGGAGTTTGTACAGAGAAAAGAGAACAGCTCACTAAAGAAAATAACAACTTATCAGCAATATCTCCTGTGAGTCACTGGATGTAACTTTATTGTAATCACTTATATTTCGGCAGAGCCTGTGTACAACTGACATCCACCAGTGTATGGTCACTGTTTGCTGGTGATATTGGTTGTAGTATAATGGTTTATATTCAGTACTGTTATGTTGCATTATTTATAGTCATTCAAATTCAAAAAACAGTGGCACATCATGGACTAAAGAAACTATCAAAAAGGACATAGGAACTTTGGAAAAAGCATTACTGCTAACTAGGATATTTTGGAAAAAAATGAGGTTCTTTGTTCACACTTCTGGCCAGAACTGCTTAAGCCCACTTCCGAAACTTCACCGGACCTCAGGCAAGTGGGTCCTACGCTAACGTTACCCTCCTATTGGTCCTATTCAGACCACAACTTCAGGGAGCGAAGAGACCTTTCTTCAAAGCACACTGCACTGATTTAAAACCTGAGAAAGTGGGTGCAGTACAAAAACCAAAATGGAGGGCAGCCCCACTCCCTTACATAATGTCAAAAAAATGTTTGGTTTTGCACATGAAAAAACTTGTTTAAAAAAAAGCACAAATGCACACTGGTGTGGCAACAATACATATAGTCATTCAAATCAAAAAACAGTGGCACATCATGGACTAAAGAAACTATCAAAAAAGGGCATAGGAAATTTGGAAAAAGCATTAACTGCTAACTAGGATATAGGAAAAAAAATTAGGTTCTTTGTTCACACTTTCTGGCCAGAACTGCTTAAGGCCCACTTCCGAAACTTCACTGGGACCCTCAGCAAGTGGGTCCTACGCTAACGTTACCTCTATTGGGTCCTATTCATTAGCAGTAATGCTTTTTCCAAAGTTCCTTGTCCTTTTGATAGTTTCCTTAGTCCCATGAATGCCACTGTTTTTTGAATTTGAATGACTATATGTATTGTTGCCACACCAGTGTGCATTTGTGCTTTTTTAAACAAAGTTTTTTCATGTGCCAAAAACCAAACTTTTTTTTGACATTAGTAAGGAGTGGTGGCTGACTCCATTTTGGTTTTTTTACTCCACCCACTTTCCAGGTTTTAAATTTAGTGCAGTGTGCTTTGAAGCAGGTCTCTTCGCCCCCCTGAAGTGTGCTGGTCTGAATAGGACCCAATAGAGGAACGTTAGCGTAGGAAACCCCCTTGCCTGAGGTCCCGGTGAAGTTTCGGAAGTGGGCTTAAGCAGTTCTGGCCAGAAGTGTAAACAAAGAACCTCATTTTTTTCCATATATCCTAGTTAGCAGTAATGCTTTTTCCAAAGTTCCTATGTCCTTTTTGATAGTTTCTTTAGTCCATGTTGTGCCACTGTTTTTTGAATTTGAATGACTATATGTATTGTTGCCACACCAGTGTGCATTTGTGCTTTTTTTAAACAAAGTTTTTTCATGTGCAAAACCAAACGTTTTTTTTTTACATGTTGTATTATTTAGTCACTATGTGGTGGTGATATATGGTCATAGTGTGTCAGTATTATTCAGTCATTGCATTGTGGTGATTTGTGGTCATGGTGTGGCCGTTTTATTCAGTCACTATGAAGTGGTGATATGTGTTCATGGTGTCCCGGTATTATTCACTCACTATGTGCTTGTGATATGTGGTTATTGTGTGGTGCCATTATTCATTCACTATGTGGTGGTGATATGAGGTCATGATGTTGTGGTATTATTCATTCACTATGTGGTGGTGATATGTGGTCATGGTATAGTAGTATTATTCATTCACTATACAGTGGTGATATGTGGTCATGGTGTTGTGGTATTATTCAGTCATTATGTGGTGGTGATATGTGGCCATGGTGTTGCAGTATTTTTCACTCACTGTATGGTGATGACATGTAGTCATGGTGTAGTGGTTTTATTCAGTCACTATGTAGTGGTGATATGTGTTGGTATAATTTAGTCACTATGTGCTGGTGATATGTGGTCATGGTGTTGTGGTATTATTCAGTCACTATGTGTTGGTGTTATGTGGTCATTGTGTGGTGGTATTATTCCTTCACTATCTGATGGTAATATGAGGTCATGGTGTGCTGGTGATATGTGGTCATGGTGTGGTGGTATTATTCAGTCACTATGTGGTGGTGATATGTGGTCATGGTGTGGCAGCACTATGTGCTGGTGATTTGAGGACTTAGTAGGATATTTGTAAGATTAGCCTTCGGATTCTGGTTTTGTGTCGCAGTGTTTTTTGATAACTTTATGACTATTATTTAATAGATTTATACATAGAACATTGTGTTAAAGCTTTTGTATATTCGGGCTCTAGTTGATGTAATGTGTCACAACATGGTGCAACATGTTAAGGGTTGGGAGAAATATCTTCACCCCACTCTGAGTGCAATTTAGCCTAGGAACAGCCCTGGGTGCAGGTCCCAGCTCTGGGACCCAGGTTTCTCTCAGGAACAGGTCTCCCAAACTCCCTCAGTTGGAGTTCCAAGTACAGCCGAGGGGTTGCATTTGGACGTAATCAGAAATCTCATTGAAATAATTGGTGAGTAACTGTGTAGGTGCAGCCCCTTCTCTATTCTGACCTGGGGGCTAGCATTCTTGATATAGACATGGGTCTCAGAGGTTGGGACCTGCACCTACCAGACATTTATAGCATATCCTATATCCTGGCATGTCTGAGATAATAAAATCCCTTTTCCTTTTATTTTCACACTTTTAAACCTCTTAGTTGTTGTATACATCATCCAATGCAAAAATTCAGTAAATCTCAAATATAGAAGTGAACTTATCATATCCATTTTCGGACCATGCTTCAGTCACTGCCTGGTTGGTGATTGAGAAAAATTTTTATTTACACAGACTTTCAGCAAATTACATGTAACTGGCAATTTAATGAAGCCAGACAGGCTGCGGAGCTCTGCCAGATATTTCTACATTAACCTTTTGGGTTTGCAGCTTCTTCTCATTATTCAAGTTTTTTTCCACCCTGGTCATATTTCTCAAACATATAAATGCAGATTGGACTGATACGACAGACCTCCTGTATTTTTGGGGGTTTTTAAAGACCCTTATGAAATCTGAATTTTCATGGAAATATCTATTGTGATCAGGAAATGTTCTGAGTGTGACTTTCAGAAATAAGTAGCCGTGGTTGGGAGCTGCATCAGTTGCTCATTCATTATGTCTAAAAGGGGCGCTACAGGATTTTTAAAATAGTTTCCCACCAGTCGATAGATAGATAGATAGATAGATAGATGTGAGATAGATAGATAGATATGAGATCGATAGATAGATAAATAGATAGATATGAGATAGATATGAGATAGATAGAGAAGAGATAGATACATATAAAGATAGTTAGATATGAGATCGATAGATAGATAGATATGAGATCGATTGATAGATAAATAGATAGATATGATATATATAGAAAAGAGATACATTAGATAGATATACAGATAGATAGATATGAGATCGATAGATAGATAGATAGATAGATAGATAGATAGATAGATATGAGATAGATATGAGAATTAGAGAGATATGAGGATTGTTAGATATGAGATAGATAGATAGTTAGATAGATTGATAGATAAATTATGAAGGGAAATTGACACACAAGCAACTCACAAATGAAAAAAGTGGTCGTGGAATAAAGACTCCGTTTTTGACTTTTTTCAGAGTTGATGAGCGCCTGCCATAATATTCCCTTCTATATTATTTTGGTGGCACTTACCTCCTATATATTCCTCATATTTGGCGAGAATACTGCCTGATTTTTCTACTTTAGATAGACTTAGACCCCCTCGACCTCGATAGATAGACTAAATATATAATTTAGTTACTATAAGATAGATGATAGTTAGATAAGATAGATAGATACAGATAGATCTAGATACAGCAATTGATATGAGTTAAGAATAGATAGATAGAGTAGATAGATATGGTGTTTAGATAGAAATACTAGACTCAGATAGACTAGCGATTGATAGATAGATACTATGATTATCGATTAGATAGACTATGACAGATAGATACTTTATATGATATTTAGATAGATAGATTGATAGATAGATAGATAAGATACTCGAATAGATAGATATGATATCGATAGATAGATAGATAGATAGATAGATACAGATAGATAGATAGATACAGATAGATAAATTGTCGACATGGTCAAATGATCATAATGGACAATGACCCCAGGGCAACGACCTGAAATATGAGTTCCCCTGACCCGAGCCATCGCCCTCACCATTCTTCATTCCAATTTTCCACTCGTAGATCCCCTCCTCCCTGATGTAGACCCCCACAGTGTGTGACGACGACAACACCTGTTTTGGATTAAATTGGCGGAAAAGCAAGCCGTTCAGTTTTATTAACATAACATTACACATAAAACTTTTAACATTCTAAACCAGTATAAACTATCCATATATAATTATGTAAACCGGTATACTATAAAGTTTATATATGTAAATTATTATACCCTCCACGTATAAAATAATCAACCTCCTGCCCGATTGAATCATCCATCATACATAAACGTATATATCTATATACAACCACATAAATAACACCAGCTATAACACCTTTATAACCAACCTAGCTAGCCCAAACATGGAGCGAGGTCCTGGAGCCCCATAAACCAAACCTGGGACCCCAAATCCCCGAAGGGGAAAAAACCACCATTTGACCCTCCAGCCGTACTCACTGGCTGGAGAGCCCAAAAAGTCCATACTACTACTGGCTCCTCTATTTTGCTTACACGGGGATTAACACCCCCTGAAAATGAGACCCACCTTCGACCGGGCCCGTCCAAGTTACCCAACTCCTCGATGGGAATCCTAAACCCGAAGGACTCCCTCACCAATTTCTCAACCACTTCCAAAGAACCTTGACCGGCCACGCGCCACCAGTGACATAAATAATCACACAGCCAACCAACTTTGCCTAGGCGTTCCGGCGAGAACAACCCCACCAAACCAAACACCCCTCCACATTCGCTCCTAACCCACTTTTAAGGCGCGTGGCTGCGCGGTGGGACTGCCCCTCACATGTGCCTGAGACGATATGACTCTTTCCGGGCAGAGATGGCTGGCCTTAAATACCGCCCCTACCTTGCACCCGGACTCCTCCCCCGGGCAGTACGCCGTTCTCCATGACGACGCTCCCACGGGTCCGGTCACCGCCGACCCGCTCCCGGGCCCCGCGCCCAGCACGTTGCCGGAACTCAGCCGGTCATGCACGACCGCCTCCCCTCATGGGGGCCGTAGTAGGCCCCGCCACGTCCGGCGCGTCTTGACACTTGGACCCCAGGGCCCAAACGCCTGAGTCTGCCGCAGACCCCTCCCCTCACCAATCTTCATTCCAATTTTCCCTGATCCACACCCTCCATGCTGTAGACCCCCCCCCAGTAGACTGATCACGACCACACCTAGTTTTGTAGATGGAAATTTGGCCACCAGCCCAGCAACGTTTTATTAACAAACATACATCATATTTATAACACCACAAACCAGATGCATATATAATCCATATAAATCTGTAAACACCTGGTTATACTAAATAATACTTTAATGATAATATAAATATACCTCCACGTATAAAATAATCCACCCATTCTGACCGTGCCTAATCCAGCTATACCATATACTAATACTCATCTATTTACAACCACATAAATAACCCCGAATAACACTTTAAACGCTCGTCCCAACCTAGTACCCCAAACATGGCCAGCCGGAAGGTAACCTTGGAGACCGCCAAAACCGACAGTCAATCCCGACTCACCGCACGATACACATACTCCCCGAACGGACAATAATCCAACATTTGCCCCCACAGCAGCTACTCCACTGGCACCATACGCGAGGGCCCAAAAGCCATACTCTATGGATCTCCTCTAGTTATGGCTCTCCCAGGGGATAACATCCCCAAAACTAGAGCCCCACCCTTCGCCGGGCACGTCCCAAGTTACCCATACACTTGAGGGAACTCCCTCTCTATCCCCGAAGGACTCCCTCACCAATTTTTCCACCACTCCAAGAACCTCGTCGCCAACGCGAGCATGCCATGACAACTCCCATGCCCCCACGCGAGACCTCCCACCAAACGAGAGCCCCCCTCTCAATACCCCTCATCGCAAGAACGGATGGGCCCGTAAGTCCAATCCAATCGCCGTCAAGAATATGAACACCAATACGTCTGTCATAAATTCCCCACTCCCGCCTTCCAAACTCGACATACCCACGGTGGCCGCCCACATAACACCCCCCCCATTTCGTGCCTACACAAAATCCTGCCACTGACTGTTGCTATTACACCAGACAGCCTTAGTCAGGCTATCCTCACCGACCCTTGCCCCACGCAACGATGCCGGGAAAAAAACCATTGTACGGAGCAACACAAATGACCAAGCCCGGGGTGAAAGACGACCAAACCAGCTCACTGGTCAAATTTAATGTTCCTTTACCAGCTCGCCGAGAAGTACAGGGAGCCCAGTCATTAACCCCCGCGCATGCCCAAACACCAGGAACAATCCGGGGGTCTACTCAATGCGCACTACCGCAAAAAATTCCCCGGAACCACCACAGCCACCTCATACCACGTACCCCCCCGTCCTATCCAACCGAATCACTGCCACATCGCGCGAAAGCAGACGCCTGCCCGACCCACTCGGCAGCGACCGTCCGCTCCTCTCCGCGGCGCCCACAGTGGACAAGGAATGTCCCTAGGATCACAGACCAGGCGAGCGCCGACCTCAGAGCCTACAAAAGAAAACAGAAAACACGAAAACGTTGACGGCAAAAAGCTCAGGCAATAACCGGATCAACCATACCCGCCACCCCTATGAACCTCTCCCCCGACAACCATACCTGGGGGCGCACATATATCCTGAACAGGTTAGCCGACTCCCATCGTTCAGATCATCCGGACCAAATCAGGCGAAGACCCCACCCCGCCGCCTTCTGTTGCCGTCCTATCCGGAAAGTTAGTGAGGAGACGAACTCACAGGGCTCCAGACCCAACCATTGACACCCCAAACAGACCGCGCACTGAACACCGCAGGAATTGATACTCGTGGGAACAGAAAGCGAACATCCTGGAGCCACCACATAGGGGTCCCACATCAACCGCAACCTCTGCCACCAAAACCCGGAACATGCACCGCATAATACAACCTAAGAACAATGCCAGTGGGCTCTTGAATCGAGCCCTCCCTCCGTGACATCCCCCCTCAAACCGCACCTGCTAGCGCCCCCCTTCCCCTCCTGATCAATCTCTTGAATGTCGGATCCAAAATACCACAGACACCCTCATGCTCCCAACACGTCCCCCGAGGCCCTGCCCACAGGCCACCCCCCTCTCCCAGACTCGGCGGCAAACACAACTCCACCCAACCCTCAACGCCCCCAAAAAAGGCTAGCGAGAAGGCCAGGAGCTGGCGAAAATAACGCCCACCTCCGTACTCAGAGGCCGGCTCAACCGACATGCCCCCCACCACCACCCCCCACTAAAATCGTTTGTTTTCCAACAACCGCGAAAACTACGGCGGTCGGCCGCAAAATCCCCTAGGACCACCTCCCACGCCCCATAACCGCGCAACAAAGCAGGCCCGGGAACAATAAACAAAATCCTTTGTCAGATCCACCCTCCTCTCCACTTAAAACCAAATGCTTACGCCCGCCCGATAATCTGTCGTACCTTTCAGCCAACGACCATCCAAGCCGCCTCCAAGTGAAGAACATCAGGCACAAAACAGTGTCCCCCTACTACATCCTCCTCCGCCGAAACCGGACCCAAAACCCGACCAAGCCATTCTGACCAAATCTCCCAGGCCTACCATAGGCCCAACCAGGTCTCACCAACTGAAAGGAAGCCCGGATCAAATGTGTCTTGCGACTACGGATGACCGCCGCTGTCTACAAGGTAAGTGACTGGGGCATTTCTACTCCCTCCTCCGCCGACAGCGATGGCGCCCAGCTTCCTGAAACGCCTCCCACTGCCAATCGAGAGAAGAGAATCAGCGACACATTCAGCACCCCCGGAACATGCTCCGCCACCACCCACAATCTTAATTCTAAACACCGCAGAACAAAAAGCTAACCTGCGAGCAACGTCTTCTCCTAACTTATTTGCGGACCAACGAACCTAACCGGTATCGGCGAAAGTGCAGAAAATCTCGTTGATGGCTGCGCTGACACACGACTCCCAACGTGTCTGTGTCACAATAGGTCGCAATAGCATCCTTCTGAACATCCGCTTAACCAGGTCACCCCCTCAAAGCATCATTATCTGCCACCATAAGGGAAATTGTGAGTTTGGAGGAACGCACCAAATTGCACGAACCAAAGGGGAGAATCCGTACCACTCCGCCAGCGGCACGGATGAACTCGAAACACACAAAGCTGTCCCCTGCCAAAATGGCCTCACGAAGATGCCGCTGAACTGACCGCCGCCCGCATCTGTTAAAGATTGTCCACCTCACGGGGATTGGAGACTCCGGCTGCCTTCATACTCCCCCCCAAGTATGAGTTTCCTACAAAAAAAAGACACCTGCTAACCTCAGCTGTTCCACGGCTTCCAAGAAGGATGCCTACAAATCCCACGCCAGTAACATAGTATCGGTGTGGATGCCTTCTCTATATCCCCAGATACTTGTCTTAGCCATCGATCCAATCAGGCATCGTCATACTAGATGTGGTCAACATGAGAACATGGAGACCTATTACTTTATGGGCTGTGTTGAGTTTATGTCCTTTGCTCGCTGTCACCATGCGCGGAGAATCCTGCCAAGCAAAATTCAAGTTTGCCAAGCAAGGAACTGCAACTCCCCGCAACGCGTAATTTTCCGTAACCGCGCCCACCCTCCCTGCATTACTTTTTTTATACGCCACCCTGTTTATCCTCTGGCCAACTCAAACACTCCATAGCCCACCGATATCAATTACAACAATAACCATAGAAACTCAAATACATGACACTGGGCCCTATACGTCTTCCCTTTCCGCAGCGGCGAACCCCCAAACGCCCTCTGCCCACCCACATACAATGGCATGTGCCAGAGTAGCGACCCGACAAAATTGTCCGCGAATTCGCGGGCACTCAAAACACAGCTGAAAATCATCACATTATAATGAATGATGGAGTCCAACCCCCCCCCCCACACTACCCCCCCCCCCCCCACCCCCCACTCACCCCCCCCCCACCCACACCCCCCCCCCACCGCAACATCCCTAACAAACCATTCCAGGAAAAGAAGCTAAACGCCTCAAAATAGGCGCAAAGAAACAAGATCAACCCATTGCGGATGGCATCGCTTTCCACGCTAAAAACTGTCCCCCTCCCAATAACACCCCAACAAAGCCCTCACGTACTCTCCCGATTGCACCGGAACGCGAAACGTAACCGGAAAGCCAGATTCAATGTCGGGCCTTAGCCATCAAGGAACCCGCTCCCCAAAACGTGCACCAAAGGCCACAGCAGCCTCGTACAAATGAACTTTGTATACACCACTGAACACAACCTCCGGAGCTATGTCCATCAATTGACCGAGCTCCCTTGCGGGAAAGACCAAGCTGGTGGTATGAGACGAAGATTTATTTGGAGATTCCTTCATTCGCTCGTGAACTACCCCAGCGGTGGTGTAAACCACGCAAATCCTGGAAAAGGTGGCACCGACCCGCAAAAGGACCCGACATCCGACCCGAGTGCCAGTTCACTTTCCCCAATTTCTCCGTCACTACGGCCCCCCGGGTGCGCTCATGTGCACGACCCGGACCGTTAGATGTTTTTTAACGAAAAAGGCACATATGTACTGCTCCCGGGGGGGAGCGGGGGGATCTCTTTAAAAACCTTCCGCCAAAACCCTCCCGCAAACAATTCCTGCCGATTCAAGACCATAAGGGTTATCTCCCCGTATCACTAAACATGGCACTCATGGGTTCGGCCTCCATCTCTCAGTGTCTTCACCGGCGTCGCCCCCTTGGCTTACCACCGGTGCCCCGCCCTCCCTCGCCCATTATTAAAACACGGTGTGTAACACGGGTGACGTGGAGAGGCTCGCCCCCCCACAAAAAGAGAGATGTGTTTGATTTACATCATGCCCCTTATTTACACTGGACGACTATTGAACTGCCAGCAAGCACTCCTTTCTGTCCCACCAGATTTGGTGCCCCTCCCCCTGATCCCCCAGCATTACCCCCCTTGGCCCGGACGCACCGGCCCCCCCTGAAATTGGTGCGAATCCGAACTTGTCGGAATGACACACCATGACTTTTAACCAAAGCCCCTATATCCGTATGGTCACCAACCGAAATGGACGGGCGGACCGCCGACTCCTTACGTTGGCGAAAGCTGCCCTCATCATAGACGCAACCACGCCAACCCCCCACCCCCCCATAAGGACCGCCATGAGCCCATCCAACGATCACATCCATTGCTAACTAACAGCGGCACCGAACAATTTTCGGCGCTTTTTCCCCAATCACACTATTGCCAATATGGCAAATGCTTGCAGCCAATTAGCTAAACGTGTCCTGAGGGATCCGACGCCACCGCCGCTTTTCCTCTTCCTACTTCTTACTCTCCTCATCTCTTCCCCTTTTGTACTAGGTTAAATTTTTCCAGCGGACTGTGAAGGCGCAAAATAGAATTTCATCGTATTATCCTTTCCAAATAATCTCTTCTCCCGCACCTCCTGCTTCAAATGAGCCCTGTCGGGGGCCCTTCCAAAGCAAGACATAGATCTCCCCTTCTTTTGCACATTGTCATCTTAACACGCACCGACACGGTGTCCCTGCTGCTCCTTTTCTCGGTTCTGCCCACATGACACCGTCTGACCCCCTTCCACCCGCCCCTAACTCGCTCTCTTGCCTCCGGGCTCGCCACTGCGGACTCCCAGCCCCCCAAAGGCCTCACCATGCCACTTGTTGTTGGGAAACCCACGCCACCTAATCGGGGACGGGACACGCACTCGCCATGCCCCCACTCTGTCCTGAAGCGCAAATAACGCACCCGCGACCGCCATTGCCATAACTCACCGCCCTACCCGGTGTTCCCCTGCTATGCCTCGCCACATCGCCCCCCGGACACTCCTGACCCTGAGTGAACCCTGCCGCAACTCCCTAAACTACCACCCGGGTGGATCCGCAAGTTATAGGGGCGAAACGACACGACAAAGACATGTAATCACCAGGCCCTGCGTGGGGGCTGTGAGATCACCAACAGCCGTTCCCCTGGGTTGCAAGAGACGTCGCTCCGACAATATCGATACATACGCTGGTGTCAAGGCCAGCACCCGGCGGTCAAGGCCGTCAAACCCCATTCAGGGGGAGGCCTGACCCTTGTGCCAGGACGCGGGGATCCTTGCAGGTATGACGAACTCCACGTCCCCCGCGATGTCCTCGCAGATGCTCCTCGCCATCGACCAACCAGACGGACGGCCGACAAAGGCCTCCTGACCCGACACTCACCCCCCCCAGATGGGCCCTTACGGCCCATCCGAGCAAGACTCCCACGTCGACATTCACCGCGACCTCGTCTGTTCCGAACCGTCCTTCTTGCACGGAATAGCGGTGACCCCCCTGACGAGAAGCATCGTCCAGCAGGGGCCACCGCTACCACGGACCCCGCGAGACAATACACCGCCACAGAAGAGGGGCTGACAGCTCTGGACCTGCACCGCGCACTGGTGTTGAACCGGCCCCACTGTCCCCGCAGATGCCCGCCAGGCCCACTCGGAGATGCCCTCCTGGGCTGAGAAGGACCACCCCCACCCGACCTAGAAGCCACAGGCTGCGATCCCTCACTGATCCCGGGACGACGGGCTCAAGATCAATCTTACTCTGGATAGTCTGGTTGTAATATTTAAAACTCACGGGCTTCAGGAGCTGTGGAGGACTTGCGCCTTAAAGTGCGTTGAACACTTCTGTGTGTGGCCCGGCCCGTCTGTTATGTATTGCGGCCCCTGCTGTTCCGGCTCCTCTACCACCCGACTGGACCCGGAAGCTGTGTCGCCGGCTTAGCCGCCGCCAGACCATCCTCAAACTGGGCGGTCCCCTCGTTCGCCATCATTCCTCTCCCTGCTAGAATTACTTTTCTGCCCCAAACGCCTTTAAACCTCGTTCTCTACTAAGGAGGGCTTAAGCAGCGTGCGGCACGGGCTCCTCACACCTGCCTACATGTGCTTGACACCGCACCCGGACTGCCTTTTCACCGGGCAGAGAGTGGGCCCTTAAATACTCGTCCCCCTCCCTCTGAGCAACGCGCGACTCCTCCCCCGGCAGACGCGTCACCATGGACGCGCCTCCGGCCAGCGTCAACCCGCCCGACCGCTCCGCGCCGACCGCCCAGGCGTGACGAGGTCATGCCGCGCCTCCCCATCTCTCAGTCGGGAG
This sequence comes from Phyllomedusa bahiana, assembly GCA_025379985.1. Classification (NCBI taxonomy): domain Eukaryota; kingdom Metazoa; phylum Chordata; class Amphibia; order Anura; family Hylidae; genus Phyllomedusa; species Phyllomedusa bahiana. Next base: position 18,993 of record JAODAL010025293.1, read on the forward strand.
GACGTGGGCCCCGGTCGGCCAACTTTTCCCGACCGCTCCCTGCCTTGAATATGATAGAGAGACTGTCAACTTTTCTCATATACAAGACTTCAGACTTCTGACCAATTACCTCGAGGCTGCACTTATGATAACAAGACTGCAGTCCCCTCTATCTGACAATACCACACTTGTGCCATAACATAATGATGTCACTAGTGTTGTTAAACCTGTCCCTGTTTGGTTCAACACTGGTTGAACCAAGCTCCTGAAGAAATATGGGTTTGGGATGTCTGACAGATGCCTCTTCATTACTGTGGGGCTTGTTTTTTTTTTTTTGCACACAATAAGATAATGAATCAGCTCACCCACTTCGTATCGTTGATAGAAAACCTCCGATTGGGGGCACGGTGGAGGTAGACCATACCCCTGAAGATTAGCAACCAATGAAGAATAAGAGCACCAGCTCCGAGAGGTCAGGCAATGGAATGTTATAATAAAAGTCCAAAAATGTATTCTATTACATTAAAAAACAGATAAACATAAAGTTAGTATTACAACAAGGAGTTAATGGTTAATGTGTTACCTTGAGCTGTGGGGAGCAATGTGGTTTTGGTGATATGCATTTTTGCCGACACTTTTTTTATGGATTTTATATAATTTTACTGGATGGTGTGGGATTACGTATTTTCTCATGTTGCTACATTGCCGGAGGACCTACAACTTTTTTCCTGGCACATAATACAAATATACTCCGTGACCTAGGACTGATAGTTATATATCTAAATGGTGAGCACCTGTTTTCTTTCTATCTTGAAAGTATGTTTTGCCATCTAATGTAATGGTCCACTTCTAGGGCGGCTGTGGGCTGGTATTTTTAGGAAGGGAAATATCCGTGGACCTTCCCTTCGTTATAATATCAGACTGCAGCTTTGGGTTTTACGTTGGCGGAATTTAGAAAATTTGGGGGACCCCACCTCTTTTTTCCCCAAAAACTATTTATTTAGTAAGAAATAAAAAATGGCAGCCATAGTCATCGTGGCAGTGGATGGCTTTTTTGGATTCTCAATAAGTAAATATTAAATTTCAAAAAAATGTCGTGAATTCTCCCCCATTTTCCATAACCAGCCAAAGTAAAGCCGACATGGCTGTACTATGCATGGATATTTACAAATGGCCGGGCAGTGCTAAAATGACCACTACCTGGCGGTTGTCATGTACTTAAGTGACTATTGTTTCTTTTTTTTAGCGTATATTGTTATATGCCTCATGATAATAATACTGTAGTTATATCTAAACTAGTAAATGTTGGACAAATTTGGTTGGGTTCACACTGTGATATTGTGCACACCTGAGGTGTCTGTCTGGGTACAGTGGTAACCCAACAGATACCAGCCGCGGCCATCCCATAGAATTTAATAGAGGAAACGTAGTCCTATGTGGACTACGTTTGCTCTATTTGACGAGGGTATGCAGTTTCCCTACGGAATACAAAAGCCTGGTAGACCACACTTTTGTGTTCTATATAGACACTTGTACCGTGTACTGTGTACCACTGTAGACTCTGAGGAGACCTGTATGATCGGGTTTTTCACCCTTTTCTGGTGTAAAATGCGCTAAAGTGAGCAGTCTATGATATCTAATGCACCTAATGAATGTGTTAGGCGCATTGTTTGTAAGACTCGACACTTTCTAATGCGCCTAATATGAAGGGTGTTCTGGGGGTGTTCTGAGGGCGTCGCATCACACTCGTAATATTAGACACATATATGAGATCGATAGATAGATAGATAGATAGATAGATAGATATAGATAGATAGATATGAGATAGATATAGATAGAGAGATATGATAGATAGATAGATATATATATAGATAGATAGATAGATAGATATGAGATCTATAGATAGATAGATAGATAGATAGATAGATAGATAGATATGAGATAGATAGATAGATATGAGATAGAGAGATATGAGATAGATAGATAGATAGATAGATATGAGATAGATAGATAGATAGATAGATAGATAAATTATAGAAGGGAAATTGCAGCACTCACAAATGAAAAAAGTGGTCGTGGAATAAAAACTCCGTGGTTCGTCAAAACTAGACGTATTACTGCTCGGATGGGCAGACCTATCTCAATGTGCTCGGCCTGAGCCTGAGGAGTCGAAGTGGAGCTAGATTTGCTGTAAGGGAAAAAAAATGTCCAATATTTCTCAACTTCCACCAGTACAATAATAACAAGTAATTTCTGATAATTATCAAACTATATACAATTAAATTATTTAAATTTAATAAAAAATGTTATCATATAAAATTAATACAAAAAACTATAATATCCCAAAAATCAAAAAATATCTCCTATAAAATGTATTTAAAATTAATAGAATCTAAAACAAATTTTCCATTAAATAACCCACTGATGATTTGTTCAGATTTTTAAATTTCTAATTGTTACTACATTAAATTTTAAATTTATTTTTGCTGCTCTCACCCTTTGTTCTACATACAGCAAGAGCCGGCACAGCACAGGTCTTGCTGGGACCTGTGGTCCACCAAGCAAGATCAGTACCATAGTTTCTATTCACTGACATGCTATTCTAATGATTGTTCTCTTATTTCAAGCTTATCTATAGCCTTTATACATGTTTGGGGCATTACGAATGCGCCTAAGCACCATAATGCGCCAAACACACAGGCGAGGCACGTCGAACTTTACGCATCATTTATGAACTCATACAAACCACTTTCATAGATTCTGGCACATTTGACACAGAAAAATAAATGCGAAAATGCAGTTCAATGTACCTAGTTCCATGCATGTCTCCCTATGTTTCCTTTATTAGAGTCTAAGGGCCCCATGTGTCAAAGCTGTCTAGGTATTAAATTCACTCTGCTACCCTTAGCAACAATCAGAGCCCATAGCAACCAATCAGAGCGCCCCTTTCAATTTTCCAGGGCACTATATGAAATGAAAGGGGCGCTCTGATTGGTTGCTATGAGCTCTGATTGGTTGCTATGAGCTCTGATTGGTTGCTATGGGCTCCTATTGGTTGCTATGGGCAACAAAGTGAATTTTAGACCTAGACAGTTTTCAAAAATGTGGCCCTAAGGCCTTGTTCACACGGCTGATTTGGGCACTGATTTCAGCCGTATTGAGCGCCGTATTTGCGCTGCAGTACGGCTGAAATCTGTCTCGGTCATTAAGGTAATCCACAGTTCTCATAGAGAACTATGGATTCCGTCTCCTCTCTCTGCTCGGCGAATACACCGGGCGAGGCTGCCTGGCTGCCTGGCTGCATGGCTGCCGGTGTAATTGCGGGGCGAAATCCGTCCCCGCAATTAAGTCGGCAATAAGCCGTGTGAACTGGCCCTAAGAGTCATCTACAGTTATGTCGCGAAATCCATCGTGGTGCCTTTTATCACGGTACCCTGATGGATACCTTGGACAAACCCAGTACACAGTGTGAACCTAGCCTAAGATTCTTAGCATCATATTTAGTAAATTATTTAGGTTATTTGTGACTGTGACAACTTTCAATTTACCAATTTACCAGCTAAGAACAACAGTCGGGAGCATAAAAAAGCCTTCATTGTACTCTGGCAATAAAATGGTTAAACCCAGCCTGTCCATGTACAATTATTAACCAGTTGCAGCATTTGTGCCACTAATAATTTTTTGCTTTAATTAGCAAATGTAATCAGGTCTGCTGAATTGTTGAATACAATAAGAAATCCAGTATATACAGTATGATGGATGAGTGCTAATTACAAGTAGTCCCGTGGGGTTCGCAGAACAGACTGACTTTTTCAGTGGTCAAAAAAGGCACATTACTCAAAGCTCATCAGTATTCTCAATTAGAGGCTATTATCTCCCTTACGGTAAAACCATTTCAGCAGGAGTTACACTGCATTAGGCTAAAACACAACACTTAAAATACCAGGGTGCAGTCTGCTAGCACTGCCTGAGTATGAGCGGATAAAACTCCAACTGATGAAAGATTCATGAGACATAGTAAATGCATTGTACATTTCATCTGACTTATAGAAAGGACAGCAGAGCTTATCAAACCACAACACGGCCCCGGCAACTCTGTGGCAAAGGTCTGGATGCAAAGTTTATCCACTTTACATATAATGAACAGACAAGAAAAAGCGGCCAATAAGGGCATGTCCCCACGGCACGGGTTTTGCGGCCAGTTTTTCAGACGGTTTGCGGTTTTACAGACCATCTGAAAAACCGTCCGCAAACGAGCACAACGGGATTCTATAGATAACCCCTGCAGCAGTCCCCACTGCACAGGTTTTCCGCCCGCGGGCCGCCCGAAAATCATTCTGCATGCACATTCTTCCTTCTGGTTTTCGGACAGAATATGTTCAAGGGAATGGGAAGGGGGAGGGCTTTCCTCCGCTCATCGCGGAGAAAAGCCATCCCCCCCGCGGCCATGTGCACGCACACAAACCGGACAAATACCGGTCGGATAAACCGACCGGTATTTGTCCATTGCCGTATAAACGGGCCCTAAACAATTAACGCAGTGGTGTAAGTATGAAATGCACTTACTCTACCAGCCAAAAAGCTAATTTCCCAACCACAAGGATACGTCCACACGAAGAGTAGAATTTACTCATCGGATTCTGCCATTGAAAACCGCGTTGGGCAATGCGGCTGTTTACAAGTATTTCACATGTTATTGGATGGGGATTTTGGTCGTTATTTTTTACTTGAGGTTTACCGATAGAAATGAGTCCCATTCACTCCCATTTGGATCTGGATGCGGATCCGTGTTAAAAACCACATACAAATGTTTTGGCTGTGTTTTACACAAGGTTTTTAGCTGCCCCATTGACGTCAATAGTAAATTTGTACACGTTTTGCATGTGGAATACGACCAAAGAATGAACAAGTTTTTTTTACGGCAAACGTATCTTCTATTGAGGTCAAAAGGAATGATTTACTTTTGGTTTTAGATGAGTATTTCACTACAAGTATTGCTCTACACTGATGAGGGGCAAAACCCCAAAACTGCTGTCTGTAGATGAATGATACTGGTTTGGCTAATATCCCTTTTGCTTCTTAAAGATTCAGTGATTCAGAAGCAAATTGAGGATTTGTTTCATCCATTAGAGGGCGCCGGAGCTTCATCTCCTTTCCCATAATGGCTTGTGATATGCAGATGCTGAGGAGAGGGCAAAAAGGCAATCTCAAAACTCTACACACCTATATGGTGCTCTACTCAAGGAGAGATATTCCCCTTTCTGAGATGAGTATTTCAAGCAAGAATCCACATGGAGTCCAACTTGAAACACTTGTTGTGTGGACAGAGCCTAAAAGTATAAATCAATAATAAAATTTATTGGTGGTACAAAATAATGGTTTGAGTAAAAATATTATGTCGGCAGTGTTCCTTTAAACACCATTTTTATTGTTGCTCAAATCTGTCCCTGTTCAGTTTGACCGGTTCATCCAAAAATCAAGTCCCAAATCTGAATTTCTTCATTCTGACCCTAACCCTAAATCTAGCCATAATCTAATACCTCTAGTGAAACAAATTAATGATAAAAAACTGCATATCAAAAAAGTACCAGTTCACACCAGTATGCACACAAAAAAGTACTACTGTAGCTAAGATAATTGTGACAGATAATGCACCATGACATCATGGCATAGTAAGTCTTTCAGTGCTTTTCAATGGTTTTTGTTGTAATCTAAGAACAGATAATATCACTATCAAGTTTAACTTTGCTACATCCATACACCAATGTTGCTATTGAGTCCATACAACACAGACCGGCTCCCGCGGACAGCGTAGAACACCCGCAGCTGATCTGCCATCAGTTAGATGGACCGATATGTCCTCCTCCGCAGCAGCAAACAGAGAGAGGACCCCTTGCCAGCCCGTACAACACGAGGTGAGCTCCAGATGGCAGAGGCCAGGGTCTTGAGGGTGAAGCGCCCGGCTACATAGCCCAAGGACTCTCAGGACACTATTTAGTGTTTTACTGTTTCACTGTTATGACCCCTGCTAGAGACTGCTTATTCCAGTAGCCAGGGGTTTTTCACCTTTTTTTGCCTCCCTGATTCATAGCTCCTTTCGCTTGGACACATTAGTCTGGAAGGACACCTGGTGCATAGGGAGCCGCAGCCTTCCCTTCTTTCTGGCAGGAGGTAGGAGAAAGGTCTATTTCATTCTTTTTTTTTTTCCTTTAGTGCTTATCGCGTGCCAGAAAGAAGTGGTCTCGTTACACAGAAAGAGAGTCTAAGAAAGGAAATCCCTGACTCTCTGTGTATTGTTTTCCTTTGATTTGTTTTACTGCCATACAGTTTGTGCACTTTAATTTGGTTTCACATTTCCGAGGTCCAATTTTCTAAGATAGATATCTTGCTTTAACAAGTCGTGGAACAGGTTCAACTTTATAGTAACCTCATAGGAACTAACCCCCGTAAAAACCAAACTAAATCCTCCTGCCCATTATGAGAGTTATTACATGGAACATTAAGGGGCTTCGTTCCCCCAATAAGCGGACTAGGGTCATCCATCACCTAAAAAAGCTACGCCCGGACATAGTTCTCCTGCAGGAGACCCACCTGAAATGTGAGGATTTCCACCGCATACGAAAATTGTTGGTGGGTCACGTGTTTGGCTCATCGGCAATGGGGGGAAAGGCGAGTGTCCTTACCTTAGTACACAAAAACTTTCCCTTTTCTCTGATATCCCATGAGGCGGACCAGGAGGGGAGATGGTCGCATTTGACCATCTCTCACAATGGTACCCAAACCAATTTGCTTAACACTTATGGTCCCAACACCCGGAGCGGCCCCTTCTTTTCGGAGCTAGCAGACAGGATTCAGGGTCACCCCGACTGTTCTTGGTTAGTGGGAGGTGACATGAATGTCGTCGTCGACGAGGTCCTTGATAGGAAAAGAAACGTTGAGTCTTCCCCCTTGACTACATGCCCCCCGGGGACTAGGACTGGGGTCTTACAGCTCTTCATGGACACTACTGGGACCCGAGATAGCTGGAGAGACCTACACCCTGACTGTAAAGAATTCTCGTTCTACTCCCACTCATAGAAATCGTGGTCCCAACTAGATTATATTCTCCTCTCTCCCGACCATCACAGGCTCCTGGTAGCCTCTGAGATTTTAGATTTACTTATCTCAGACCACTCGCCGGTGGTAGTTGAAGTTGCGGATGTCTTCCCCAAGGGCACAGACTTTATATGGAGGTTTCCCTCATATATAGCAAAGACTGAGGCGTTCTCGGAGCTCCTAAAGGGATGGTGGCTAGAATATACGTCCACCAATGCTGAGCACTCGGCAGCTGTCTCTCTATTTTGGGCCATGGCTAAATCGGTCCTTCAAAGACGAATAATAGCCCTCATCTCTGCCTATAGACGTAAACTCAGGAGTATAGTGCAGCAACGGAACATACAAGGATGACATATAAAAAGTTTCTTACAGACCCCTCTGCAGAAACCAAAAAAGATTGGGAAAATGCCAAAAGGTTATTTGACCTGTGGCTGGGACGCAAGGAGGAAGTTCAGCGCTCCCATATGAAGTCCACCCTGTTTCGCTATGGGAAAAAGGCAGGAAAAATATTAGCCAGACTCCTTAGAGGTCCCTTCTGCCCATCAAATATCCCTTTACTCCGCACCCCACAGGGACAGGTCACTTCCGATCCTCGCCTGATAAATGACTCTCTTAAAACGTTTTATGAGCGTCTGTATTCTGTGGACCCGGACCTTACTCAAAGTGCTGCAGATGAAGGTCGGAGATTTTTATCCTCCATCTCCATCCCTAGATTGTCCTCTAGTCAACTGGAATCCCTTAATGCAGAAATCACTGCTCAGAAGGTCCAGTCAGCCATTCGCCAACTTGCCACAGGAAAACCCCCGGGCCCCGCTGGGTTCTCAGGAGAGTTATACAAAATTTTGATTGAACCCCTAACCTCTCTGTTAACTGAATATTTTAACCAAATAATAACAGATGGCGAGATCTGGCAAGAATCCAAAAATGCATATATAAAGGTCATCCCCAAGAAAGGGAAAGACCCCCTGTCATCGTCCTCTTATTGGCCGATATCTCTAATCGACACTGACCAAAAGCGTCTCTCCAAAATCATGGCTGACAGCTGGCCCAGTTTCTGCCTTCCCTCATAGCCCCCGCCCAGAAGGGATTTATCATAGTCGAGCCGCAGTGGGAAACCAACGTAAGGTGCTTGCGGTGCTGGAGAGTGTAGGGCGCGCTTCCCCTCCCACCGGACACCAAGTCATGGTTGCGATTGATGCAGAAAAAGCATTTGACAATGTCCGGTGGGAGTGGCTATGGCAAGTTTTTAGATGCAGGGGGGCCCAAAAAGGGCAATTTCAAAACCTTTCCTCTGGGGCCATCACCCAAACCCAAACGCCCGGGGCCCCCAACCCTGGGCTATCTGTCCCAGAAAATTCCCCTCCACAAGGGCACCACGGGGATGCCGGGCCCCTTTCCCCCCTTTTTTTTTTGATAAAAGTTTTAAAGAGCCCCCTTGAAAAGATATCTGGGGATTCGTTATGTTCACGGGGAAAAAATTGTGGGGAAACAGCCAAGTCAAACGGGCCCCTTTTTTTAGACGGAATCTGCTCCTCTTCCATCAGCCCCGGGATGGGTAAACCGGGCCCGGGGATATTCCCCTTTCCCTTAAAGAGCTTTGGAAAGATATTCGGGTACAAAATCAAATGCCCTAAAGGAGTTTTAGAGCTGGGTCCCCCTTCTAGAGGTCAGTTTGGGGCAAAAACCCTTTGGGTTTTCTAGGCTTTTCTCCAGTAAATTTCAATTTTCCCTACCTTGGCATTAAAATAGGTTGAAAGGGGTCGCCCCGGGCGGCCCGGTCCAGGGCCCCGGGTCGACCCCCCGTTTTCCCCCGCGGCGGGTTCCCGGCGGGAGGGGGTGCCGCCCCGCGGTTTCCCCACTGCCCGCCCGTGGCTGCATCCTTTCCCCGTCTCCTCACCTGCCCCGCGCTCCCGTTCGCTCCGCGCCCCCCCTGCTGGCCGGACCGTGCCCCGTGCGCGCCCCCTAGGCGGCGTTTTCGCGCTCTTTCATTTTAAAAATTTAAAAAGGGGCAATGCGCCGGTAATTGGCAATTTTTCCGGGGCGCTGTCTCTATTTAAGTTTAGTCCAACGTCACTTCCCCGCTTTGGGTCTTTGGTTTTCCCCGTGCCTTTGAGAAAACGTTTCCCCGTTAGTCTATTAAACCTTGCCGTGTAAACCCGACCTTGCCAAAGTTTTTTCTGACTCCAGAACCCGGCCCCCTGCCCCGCACCCCTTTTCGCCTTTTCCTTTGACCCAAAGAAAAACCCTTTTGGCCGCCTGCCCTGACCATATGCCTCACCCCCCCCCTAAAGATTTTTTGGATTTCCCTTTTTGTTTCCTCCTGCACCCCCGGGTTTCCGCCGCAAAGGGAAGTCAAGTTTTAGGGGGGGACGACCCTGGGGGAGCCTCCCAAACCGCAGCAAGGGGGCCCTCCCCCCTTTGGGGCGGGCTTTTGGTTTAAAACCGGGGGCTAATTAATTCCGTTCCCTGGGGAGGGGCTTAGCTATAAACGCCCGCGGGGGTCCCCTTTGGTCCAAAACCAGTCCGTTTAAAAGTTAAAAATTCCCGCCATGGGTTTCCCCCCAAGGTTTCCCCCGCCAAGCCCTCCCCAGATATTTAACCTCGGGTTTTTGCCCCGCAAAAGCAACAAATCGCACCCAAAAAGGTCAGCAGTTGGGCCAAACTCTCTGCATGGAAAGCTTTAAACCCTTGATCCCCGCAGGGCCCGCCCCCGGGCTGGGCTCCCATCTACATTTTGCAGTTCTTTTGGCCACCGTGGGGCCCAAACTTTCGGCTCCCCCCTAAACCCTCCAATTTTGCCGGGGGAAACCCCCAATCTCTGCCGGGGGTTTTTATTACCAGGGCCCATGCACGTGGGGCTTTGGAAAGGCGGACCGTTTTTTTCCCTTTCGAATAGGGGGGGTTTTAAAGTGGGCCTTCGGGGGGTGAGCCTACTTTCCGGGGAAAAGGGCCCCCTTTGTTGGGGAACCCCCCCCCTGGGACAGGAAACGACCCTAGTGGGCTGCGGGCCCCACAGATTTTTTCCTCCAAAAGGGAATTTCCGGGCCCCGTTTTTAGGGGCCGGCGCGTGCTTTTCCCCCTGCTGAGTCTGCCCTTTGGGGCCCCTTTTGTCAGGGCGAGTCCTCTGTGGGTTGGGCTAAAGCGGGTTTTTAATTTCGTTTTTCCCGGGGTCGGGGCTTTCCGTGGAACGAAGTCCCCCCTTTTGCGCCATCTTAAAAAAAGGGGCTGCCTGCAGGGGTAAAAGACCTTTTGGCAGCAAAGGACCTTTCCCGTTTCCTTTCCTGAACCCAACTAAAAATTTTCCCCTTTTTCCCCTCGGAAACGTATAAGGGGGCACCCGGGAAAGGGAGGAGGGGCTTCGCCAAGAAGATGGGCTTTTCCCTTCATTCCCCAGCGTTTCCCCGGGAAAAGTCTCACCTAAAGGTTTCCGTGGGAGAGGGGGCTTAGGTGCCCGTTCCCCCCCGCTCCCAAAAGTTTGATTTTATGCCAGTGGAGGTGAAGATGGAAACCCGGTTCTTCGTTCCCGGGGTTCCCTGCCTTTCCTTTGGGTCGGGGTCTGCCCGGGGGGAACCCCTTTTTTTCCCGGCCCTCTCTGGTATCCATGGTACCGGGGTTTCCTGGATTAAAGCCCGGAAAAAAACCGATTTCCTCGGGTTTGTGGGGAGCTCCCTCACTGATCCCTTCCCAAATATATAAACCCGGGGGCCCGTTGGGCTCTCCGGGTGGGGGTCTAATTTAAAGGGGAAGATCAGGGTTCCAAAAGTCCTTTCCCCGGCTTTCCTTTGGGATCCTCTTTGGGGGCTTTCCCGGCTGCAAACGTCACGCCCCCCCGCTGGATTGGAAAAACTGGGTGAGGTCCCCCCTTGGGGAAAAAAGAATGCCCGAACCTCTCCCTTTGGGGGTACCACGCCCGGTTTTCCCACCACTTTTCGTCACCCGCTAGCCCCAGCTCCTGCAAGGGCCCAAAACCCCCTGTAATCCAGGACTTTTTGGGGGGCGTTAAATTCCCCCGAGAAGAAAGGGCCAAAAAAGCTGCCACCCCAACAGGGCCTTACGACTGGGCCCCCTTGGGCCTTCTTCCCGGGAAACCCGGGCCGCCCCGGGGAAGGGTTTTAACCCCCTTTCCGTACCCGGGGATCAGGCCATGGGCGGCCTACCCTAAAAGAGGAAAATTGCAGAAAAGGGGGGTTTTTCCGTAAAATCCCCATCCCCAGCCGGAGCCGGGGTTTTTCCTTGTACCGAAAAAAGGATGGTTTTCCCCCCGTTCCCTGTTTGTTTACTACCGGGGACTCAAAAAATCAAAAACCCCCAAAAAACCGCTAATCCTCCTCCCTGATTTGCAGAAAATTTTTTGACCGCCTTTAAGGGGGTAAAGTTTTTTCCAAATTGGAAACCCTTTCGGGCCCTACAACCTCATCAGAATTCGGGAAAGGGGGGGCGAGGGGGAAAACGGGGTTTTAAAACCCGGGGATGGGCATTTTGAATACCCCCGTAATTTCCCCTTTTTTGGGGTCTGGGGAAAGCTCCAAACAAATGTTTCAGAATTTGTGAATGTTCCTTTTTGGGATCTCCCGTACACCTGTGTTTTTAGTGACTTGGATGACACCTAATTTTTCTTTCCCCCCGATCTTCAAAACGCACCGGGAAACCCCGTGCGCCAGGGTTTTGCGCGTCTACGCAGCCCCAATCGTCTGTAAAAGCCAAGCGGGGGGAAAAGTTTTATTTCCCTCAGACCCAGCCCTACCCTTCCTCGGGTATATTTGTTCTCAGCCAAAAGGGGGGAAGATGGACCCCAAATAAAACCCCCTCTGCGGTACTTTTCTTAAAGGGCCCGTCCGTGTCTTCGGGCCCCCAAACCCGCGCTTTCCCCGGCTTTGCGAATTTTTTTCCGCCATTTTAAATTCCCCACTTTTTCCACCCCTTTGGGGGCTCCCATCGTGGCCCCCACTAGGGAAAAACCCCGGAAACCCAGATGTGGTCTCCTGAGGCTTTAGAAGGGGTTTTTTGGTCTGGAAAAACTGCCTTCCTTCCACTGCACCTGTTCTGGTTTTCCGGGGGCCCCGATTCCGTAAATTGCCCCTTTTTCCCTTTGGGGGTGGATTTTCCCTTTTTCTGTGGGGGCAGGGGCAGGGCCTCACACAGAAAGGCCCCCCGGGGGAAGTTTTTCACATGGGGGGTTCTTTTCTTTAACCCCTTTTTGCCGGGGGGCGGAAATATGCCTTGGGGGGGGGGGGAACTTTTTTGGCCCTCAAAATTTAGCCCTGGGGGGGTGGCGGGCCTTTTTGCTGGAGGGGGCTCGGCCCTCCCCAATTTGAAAATTTTTCGGACCCATTTAAAAATTTTAACTGTATCTACAGAGGCCCCGCGTTTTGAATCCCCCGCCAAGGGGCCCCATGGTTTTCTCTTTTTCTCACGCTTCGACTTTCACATACATTCCGACCCGCCCGGAAAAAAAAACATCAAGGCCCCACGCCCTCCCCCCCCGGGGCCCCCGGCCCTGGGCCCTTTAAGAAAAAACCCCTTTTCACAAACACATAATTTCCTTTTTCCCCAACGGTTGGTTTTTACGTGGCTCCCCCCCAAAATCTTTCCAAAAACGTCCCCAAATTGGGAAGACCTTCGGCCCGCCCCCAAAATCAGGAAGAAGGGGTTGGAATGGGGCCAAAGCTCCCCCTTGGGTGGTCATTTCCCGGGGCACGGAAGTCCTACGCTTTTATCTCACGGGGGCCAAATTTGGTTTGGGCCTTTCCCTGGCACAGGGGTGTTTAAGGACTTTACGCTCGCCCCGTATCACAATTTTTGCTCGGAACAAGGTCCCCACGCCAAGGGCCGGGCCGGGTCTCCTTTCATCCTTTTTGCCCCTGCCGAGGAAAATTTCCCCGGAAAAGCACTCCCCTTGGGGTTTTTTCAAATTTTATCTTCCGGGGCCCCCTCTTGGGAAAAATTTGGGCCAAACTGGGTGGTTAAACCCCACCGGGGGTTTTCAAAGATGTCCCCCTTTGTACCTCTCCCCCGGGGCCTTTCCGTTTTTTCCCTTTTCCAAAAATTGGGCCCAATTTAAATTTTTTTCCACATGTTTTTTCCGAAAAACATGGGGTTACCTTTTCAAAAATTGTCTTCCCCACCGCGGGGGTTTCCCAAATTTTTTTTCCCATTTTTTGGCCCTGCCACACCCCTTTTCCCCAAAGTCAAAACTGGAAATTTTTCCAGCATAATTTACCTCAAACCAATGGGGGAGGAGGCGTCCGGTTTTGGGGGAAAAAAAGGGTGATACCTTTCTCACACTTTTTTTCTGGGGCGTAAAACAAAATGGGGCGAGCTACTCCCCCGGGGGCCCAAAATTTTTCTTACAACCCCTCGGTTTCGGAGGCACCGGCGTCTTCCCCTTTTTTGTAGTCCCATGGGCCCCCCAAACCGCACCCCCCCCTTTCCCCCTGCCCCCCAATTCGGAGGTGCCCGCTGTCAAACCGACCCAAATTCGGGAAAATCAAGGCCAAACTGGGAGGAAACCACGTTCCCTTAAATTCGGGGGCCTCTCCCGTATGAAGACTCAGGGGGGGTAAGAGGAGAAGACCCGCCCCAACATTCCTCCCAGGGGACAAAAATTTGGCTTCTCCTCAAGGGACGTGGCCCCCTGAGGGTTCCTAGGGCTCAAAAATTTGGGCCCATCGTTTTCCTCGGACCCTTCAAAGGGTTTTTTCGGGAGTTGAAACCCCGGGGACGTTTTTTTAAAAAAAAAAAACTCTCCCCGCCTCCGATCTCTCCGGGTCCAAAAAACGCCATTCCATGTCTCCCCCCTTAAGCCGCTTGGGCCTGAACCCCTTTTCTCTTCAGGAATGTAAACTCCTTCCCCGTGGTAAACCGGGCCCCATCTTTAAGGGGAAAAAGGGCCCTCTTGGGATAAAACGGCAAAAGGGGGGCTTTTTTCCCCGAGATTGGAAAACCCTTTTGGGCCCCCGAGGGGAAAATCTTTGGGGCCAAATGGCAAATTTCCGGGAATTTGGAAACCCCCCTCAGGGTTTTTGCGGATCCCCAAAAAAAAGGGGGGGGTCCCTAAGGGGGGGGGGGGTTTCTGGAAAAAGGGGGGCCGCCGGGGGGCCGGTTCCAAAGGGCCCCGCCCCCGAGGCCAAACCCCGGGGCCCCGCGGGCCCGGGGGCCCCGGCCCCCGGGGGGGGGTGCCGCCCCGGGTCCCACTGCGCCCGGGGTGGGATCCCCAGCCCGTCTTTTTTTTTCCCCCTGACCGCGGGCCCCCGTTCGGGTCCCGGTCCCCCGCTGGGGCCCGGGAAATGCGCGTGGCGCCCCCCCCTAGCGCGGGGCGTTTTCCGGCCTCGATCTTTTGTAAATTTTTAAAGGGGAAAATTTCGCCGGGGAAATTTGGGTAATTGCCGGGGGGCTGGGCTCATTTAATTTTAGTCCCAACGTCACTTCCCCCTGGATCTTTGTTGCCCCGGGGGCCTTTTTAGGGAAAACCGGTTCCGGTTTTTTCTATTTTGCCTTGCCGGTGTACCAGACCTTCTAAGTTTCTCCCAACCCCCGAACCTCTGCCGGCCCGGGCCCCGACCTTATCGCCTGTCCTCGACCCCGAACCATTGCCCCCTGCCCTTTACTCCTTTTCTGCCCGCCCCCCACTACGATTCTTGGGGTTAAAGTTTTTTGTAAACCCCGCTGCACCCTCGGCTTTCCGCCGCAGGCAAGTCACGTCAGGGGGACGACCCCGGGGAGCCTTTAAGCCCCCAGCAAGTCCCTCCCGCTTTTGGGGGCCCGGGGGGCTTTATGAAAAAACCCGGGGGGTACTTGAGATTCCGGTTCCCTGGCGTGGCTTAGCTTTCATTCCCCCTGCGGGGGGTCCTGTGGATCCAAAAACCAAAATCCGTTACAATGGTAAGACCCCCAATAAACCCTTTAAAAAATCTAAAAATTTCCCCCTGGGTAAAGAAAATAGGGTTTGGGAACTTTGGTTTTGAAGGGGGGGTCTCCCCCCTTTTTGGGAAAAATGTCAACAATCCAAAAAATGGGTCTACTTTCTGAGGATGCTGTTTTCCCCCCCCCAAAACTCTCCCCATTGCTGCGGGACGTTGATATTTAAAAAAAAACTCCCTCATCTTTTTTACTTTTTTTTGGACCCAAAAAGAAACCTTCCCAATAGGGTTAGCAAACCCCATGCCCCCGTGGCCATGGGAAGGGTCAACCCCCCAAAAGTCCGATTTTTTCAATTAGCTAGACATTGTCCTGGGGTTGGATAGGAAAACGAGCCCCCTACCAAATTTTTGACCCAGAGATGGGGTTTTTTTTGCAAACCCATGGGCAAAAATCGGGGGCCCCCACTTACACCAAATTTTCGCCAAAATCCCCCCCGCAGATTAAAAACTTTCTTTTGCTTAAGGACAGATAGTGTTGGAAACACATCCGCAAACTGCTCAAACTCCCCTTTTTTTGATGTCCAAAAAATTAAACCCCCTTTTGGGGGCCTCCCGGGTTTTCCCCCAAAGGAGAATAACCCAATGTTCGGGTTGTGGAGGGAAAGGGGAATTGAGTATGCGGACCAACTAATACACTTGGAGGAAAGGCGCTGGATGACCCCTTCTGAATTGAGGGAGGAATTTCAGCTCCCGCCAATCTATGTTTTCGCTGCCATGCAAGTCCTTTCATTTTGTAAATCTCGGCTCAAGAACCTCGCCAGGCTTTGCACCTCTAATAGCTTTGATTTTCTCATGAAATGCCATGGCTCGTCCTATCTATGCCATTTTGAGAGTGTGGAGCTGGGAATCAGGTGAAGGCCTTCCCTTTTCAAAATGTGAACATACGCTAGCAGATCCAGATATAGCTGAAAAAATTCTTGTGGAACTACGCAGGGTCCGAAAGGAGGTGATTTGTGAACAGTGGAGAGAAACTCATTTTAAAATAATTCATAATGCCTACTATGGGTTCAATCTCCCCCCCTCGCAGAAATTCCCAGAGCGTAGCCAGATATGTCCCAAATGCCATCTGTCCTCCACGACTATGTGGCATGGGATTTGGTCTTGTCCTTCCACTCAAATCTTTTGGGACACATTCATCGATTATGTCCAAAACCATTGGCACATTACCCTAGCCAAAAACCATGACCTATTGATTTTCCACTACACAAGACCCCCAGATGAATCTGGTACTGGCCCTGTGTCTGTCCCGAGCACAGTACATATAGCAATTCTGATCGCCAAGCGCTGCCTATTACTATATTGGCTGAAATCTCAGACTCCGCCGATAACACTTGCGAGAGACAACTTGAAGCAATACTTAATAGCTGACAAACTCGAAGCAGAAAGACAAAAAGAGCTCAGTACGGGGAATTTCTTTAAAAAGTGGAAAACGTTTATTATCTCACACCTCCCTAATGAGGAAAAAGCTCAATTGATGATCCCATTCCGTTACACGGGCTGGTACGCGAGAGAAGCTCTTTCGGGCTCCCTGGGTGCCCTGGGACAGCATGCCCTCCCTTCCACTGGCCTTGGGAACATAACCTGAAACTGTCTGAATTCCGTCAACCCTCCCCCCACTCACACACTCTGACTCTGACTCCCTTTATCGTGGAAACCCATGGGCCGTAGATTTGCCCAACCACAATACTGCAATTGGGGTAGGTTGTTGCAAAACTGTAAACTGGTGCCTCTTCCATAGGTCATTGAGAACCTACGACTTAATCACGCTCTTAGACTTACCTCGGTGGTTTTATTAAACACAACACTTTATTATTATTCCTTTGTTTTAATTTCTTCCAATTTGCTACTAAGGCTATAACAATGGCACTGTATGTCCAATATACTTATATATGTTTGAACTTTGTAACTAGAAATTTGTATGGAAATGATGCTAACTGTATTGTAAAACTATGATCACCATATTTTTGTTTGTGACAATTATATTGTGGTTGTATTTACCTTTTATCGAAAATTAATAAAATATGTTCAAAAAAAAAAGACAGATCAAATTTGTTGTATTGGAAATGCAAAATGTATTAATGTAAAAGTTTATGTACATGCAGCCCAAAGAGCTTGTTTATGAAATACCTTCAAAGAGCCTACTTAAAATGGAATATGTTATCAGAAAATGATCTCTTGTTTAACTCATGGTTTTATGCTGAACACATTTTTTAAGATTTTTTTATTTTCTATATCACCATCAATATTATTTAAAAATCCTAAAATCCTGTAGATTTCAATTTGGCCACTAGGTCTAACAATAGTCTGACACTTCCTGTTCTGTAGAGGAAACTTTTTTTCAGTAGGCTTCTCATTATCAGCACAGACAGAATAACACTGAAAGGTGATACTAACGTGTATGGATAACACAGGATCTGACCAGTCACAATAGGTAGATTCACTCTCCCTTTCTGACTTCTTCCACGATAACAGAGCATGCCTAGAAACTCCCCTATAGAATTCACAGGCTCCTATGCCCATGAAGTTGCTGTAAAGCATCTCTCTAAATGCTGTTAAAAGCAGCTCAAACAAGATGGCTGCCTCCATGATTCTATACAAACAACAGAAATCTACTATCAGAAAATAAGAACATCTAAAAAGAAAAAAATGTGTATCAGTATATTGTTTTAATTAGTAAAAAATATGGTGATAGTTTCCCTTTAAGATCTTATCAAAGAAATCCATCTAAACATCCCATCTACGGAGCAATCTGAAGAACACATTTAAAGAGTTTAAATACATTGCCTTTATAGAGATACCATCCAGGGAAACCAGTTAAGGAGCTTATTTAAGAGCATAACTAATCTTAACAGTCCATGTACAGTCCATCCATTGGGTCCATCCAAAGAGTACATCCAAGGAACTAATCTAAAAAGTCCATGTAGAATCCATCCATTGGGTCCATCAAAAGAATCCATCCAAGGAACTAATCTAAAAAGTCCATGTAAAATCCATCCATTGGGTCCATCCAAAGAATCCATCCAAGGAACTAATCTAAAAAGTCCATGTAAAATTCATCCATTGGGTCCATCCAAAGAATCCATCCAAGGAACTAATCTAAAAAGTCCATGTAGAATCCATCCATTGGGTCCATCCAAAGAATCCATCCAAGGAACTAATCTAAAAAATCCATTCCAGCCCGACCAAACAACACATTTGAAAAGCCTATCTATGTGACCCATACAAATAGCTCATCTAGCAAACTTATTAAAAGGGCCTGATGAAAGTTGTACATAAGCATAAATTATCAAAATATGGACAATAATATTTTTGGCTACAAAATGAAAAAAGTGTGTCAAAGCAAAGAGATTTTTGCTCCTAAATCCTGTATTGTATTCTGTGTATAGAGCATTGTATCGGTCACATTAACTATAAGTCATGCTGTGTCTTGGCTTCAGTTGGATGTCAATTCCAACTCAAATTTCAATGAATTTCATTTGGGTCGGCCCGAATAGAATTTTGTTCAAAAATCTCTTAAACCTAACTTTCAAATGGGGTTAGTATTAGAATTTTTAATGTTTTACGTAACACTGGATCAAATAGGCAGCAGAATTGTAGGATAATGCATAAAAAACTCTAACCCAAATGTAGGGACAGAGTTAGAGCTCATCCCCACGGCAAAGGACAATTAACAGTCAGTTTATCCGACCGGTATTTGTCCCATTTTAGCGCTGGCCCCACGGCCTTCGGGGGGAGGCTTTTCTTCGCGAAAAGGGGAAGTCCCCCCCCCCCTTAAATTGATATGTCACTTTTGTCCGAAAACTGGACGGAAGAATGAACATATTTAGGTTTTGGGCGGCCGGTGACTTTTGCAGGGGGTTTTTAAGTGGCCCCGGGGGTTTTTTTTGCGGGGTTTTTCAGACTTCTGCAAAACCACAAACCGTCTGAAAAAACCGCGCAAAAAGGGCCGTGAGGACAGGGCTTAGAGTAAAAATTGGGTTTAAATGCCCCAAAAACCCAAAAAACTTTTCACAAATTTGGCCCAATCAGGTCAAAGAACGGGATTTTTGAGCAATGTATGGCTGTCTTTGTTCGGTTTGGAATTTTTGGCATTCATCCCCCTATCACGTATACTTTAAGATTTTCAAGAATAACAATGTTTACTTTACAAATTACATTGTCCTTATAAATTTAAATTTTAAGGTCATATTTTATTAAAGAGCGTTTTATGGGCGTCAACATCTGAGCTTAGATTATTTCTAGTTGCAGTTAAATTTAAAAAATTTGGGACCAGGCGTCGGCTCCTGGCCCTTAGATTTTGATTCTTTTTATCTAGAGGTTTCTTCACATATTGTGGTTCGGTTTGGTGAGTAACAGAGATTGCAATGTGTTATACAGAGGCTTGCAGGATTTTTTGGGCATGCTCACATGATGTGGATTTATTTGGAGAGATCTGAGATGTACACAATATCCTCATCATCAATGGCCGGGGTAAGTGAACTCTGCGCGATCTGCGTGTTGACTGTGATGAAGGTTCCCTGTGTGAATAAAAGAGAAGACGATCATGTTTTTATTGTCTTTGATTTTCCATTCTTAATGGGACTGGTTAAATTTAGTGGCCGCTCTATCAAAAATGTATGGCAATAAAAAATCAGGGATGAGGGGGGTCAATATTTTATATCCCACAAATAAATTATGGACATCAATTGATATCCAATACATGTGTATGATGAGAAAATCACTTGAAAGGGTTTTTTTTTTTTCCATCGGAGACATTTATTGCATACTGATAGGATATGCTATACATGTCTGATAGGTGCAGGTCGGGTCCCTTTTTTGAGATAGGTGCTGGTCAAAGATTAAACAGTAATATCGCAGCACTTCCCGCACTAAAAAATCAAAGGGAAAACATAGGAATTTTTGGAAAAAAATTTTCTGTCTTTTAGTATATAAAATTGGGGGTTTTTTGTGAAAATTTTGATCAAAAATGTAAAAGCCCCTCCCAAATGCAAGGGACCAATCAGATGGGAATACTCTATGTTCCTCTCTTGGTGCGGTGGGTTTTTTCAGTTTTGATCAAAATGTACCTAAAAACCTCAATTTTTCTATTCAAAAAGTAGCAGAAAGCTTTTAAAAATTTCCCCTATGTTCCTTTGATTTTTTTGGGTGTAGTAGTGTGTGCTGATATTGGTGGGTGTTTGATTTTACTGTCACCCAGCGTGCACCCATGTCATTTTCTAAAAAATTTTTGGGATTGCGACCCAAAAATTGTTTTTTTTGGAAAGGTCTCAAAAAATTTTGCACCTATCAGCAATTTTGTGTTTTATGTAACTTGGGGCATCCTCTAGAAAACCCAATTAGATGCAATGGCCAGTGATCTCTTTAACAAGCATAATGAGGTTTGGGGGACCTCTGCTATGGAAATAGATGCTGGTCTTGGAGAATGGACCGACATCTATCAGGGAATTCGTCTGTTTCCATAAACCCGGGTTTACCGTTGTAGTAAGAGGTCACAGTTGGACCAACCATGCATCCAGACCCCAAAGATGCAAGTGATGGAGCCGTACCTGATGGGCGACCAAAGGCTCAGGAGGGCTGAGTTCAAAACTAACTCAGCACCCAACCGTTTAGCCCTCTAGATGCCGTGGTGCATGTGACACGATGCAATGATGTCATCATGCCACCTATATTTTTAGCAGGAGGCCTGTATACCTACCTACCTACTGAGGGGTCTATATAGCTATATAGCTACCTAATAGGAGACTATATACCTCCCTACCTACTGAGGGAATCCTTATACTCACCTACCTATTGAGTGGATTATATACATGCCTATCCATTAAGGGGGCCTATATACATACATTCTGAGTGTTCCCCTATACCTACCTACTAAGGGGGGGCAATATACTTACCTACTGAGGGGCCTGTTTAGGTACCTAATGGGGGCCCACCTATGTATCTGCCTATCTACTAATCTAATTGGGGCTTACATAACTATATACCCAGTTGGGTATTACCTACCTAATTGGAGTTTACATACCTATATATTGAAGGGAGACTTTACCTACTTAATAGAAAGTCTGCCTACTTATCTGACTTACTAACTTTGATGGTCTAATTTACCTCAAAATAATATCTACCTATCTGCCTGCCTAGTTTGTTGGGGGGGGGGGGGGGGGGCTGTTTACTATATGAGGGTGGGTGACTTACCTATTGGTGGCACAAATGATTTCAGTACTGGTCACCTTTATATTTGTTCCCCATCCGGATGTAGCAGTCAGTGGCCATCTTACCCTTTGCGTTGGAGTCGAGGGGACCCTATTCTGAAAATAAGTGCTGATCACAGTGACCGGACCCTCAGGTAACTCATCTATTTCTGTAATCCTGGCCCACTTTCTCTACAACTTCTTTCTAGATGCCATGGCCAGCGGCAGCATCACTTGGTGGGATGGGAGACGGGACCTGCACCAATCAGTGGGCACAGCTGTTTATGTGACCATGGCCACCTTTGTGTTTTCTCCCCACCTTGTGTCTTGACCAACGACCACCTCACCAGTTGGGATGGGGGTCAGAGTACAAACACTGTGGAGATAGTTGCTGGTCCCAGACCAATATCTATTAGATATTTATGTCATATCCTGCGTCTAAGATATGAATAACCCAAGCATATATGAAGGTACATGTAAAGATTCATCTCCGCAGCATAATGAATTGTGTGCGGTCTAACTACAAAATTGTAGAAAATCATGATTTGCGGTACGTCTACCTCTTTAAACACAGAAAACATAAGATTTTACAAGCTAACTGCTTTATGACCCTCATTATTGTGATTTATGTGTTTCCAATAGACCCTGTCAATAGTAATTGCTATGTGTCCCTTGTGCTTACAATGCATTGTATTTAACTTAGAAATATGATGATAAATTGCTTTCCAAGCAAAAGCCATTTCATCCTATGTAAATCAGCCATGTGTGTTTCACTATGAGTTATTGAAGAGGCCGGATTTTAGCAGAAGTCAGGACAATCTTTATATTCCACAATCTGATCTGGTCCTCTACAGCTCATCACGGTTGATATAAGTACAGCAAGAGGGATTTTGAGGGTATGACACTTTTGGATGTGAACTGCCTCATACATGGATTTAACTAGATTGCATAGTCTTATGCTGTAGGTTTCAGTTTACCTGAATTTAAGTGCTTCAGTTTGGGTCACCCCAAGTCCATTTTTGGCAAAAATCACCAAAATATCAACTGTAGCGGTAAAACTGACTCTAAGTCTTGGTTAGGGACTCTCAAATGGCCTACAAGGTTTAACTTGTCTCTGGTTTCAAGGCGCTCCCACTGTGGTGTCACATCACATCCATCGTCTCTTCCAGCCCAACATCACTTTAGGGTATCTGGCTGTAAGTTAGACTGGAAATGATATCAGAAGTGACATCAGAACGTGCTCACCAGGGGACCAGAGGCAACGGAGAGGAGTATAACTGGCCAGTCAAACCAGTTTAGGGTCACGGTTATGGTCAGACTCAGACTGGCCAAGCGAGAAAGGGAAAACTCCCGGTGGGCCCCTGAGCATGACAGACCTGGAGTTTCTTCTAAACTGCATACACATCTTTATGAAAGGCAAAGAGAAAGAGACAGAGTATGGTGGGACCCCAGAATTAAATTCCACTAGTGGGCCCTAGACAAAAGAGTCTGGCATAGGTTATAATCAGAATTAGAACTAGATTTAGGGTTAGGGTCAGAGTGACAAATTCAGGTTCTGGACATCAAAATGATGTTGAACCAAACAGGGACAGATTTGAGTAACACTCATATTGCACAACATGCCGTTGTGCAACAGAAAATAAATTCTCATAAAACATAACTTTTAATACATTTTTCAAAAATATAAAATTGAATCATCAGATGTGCAAAAACTGGAAGCAATCCTTGGTCTCCAGACTTCAGAGAATATTCCTCCAGGGCTCAGATGTATTTGAAGTAGCCCAAACTGTAAACAAAGGGAGTATGGGTAATGTGATATCCTTTACCTCCCGTATACACCCTATTACAACCCTTAATAATAATAATCTTTATTTATATAGTGCCAACATATTCACAGACTTACAATGTAGAGGGTATAAGTACAGACAAACCAGACATTACACAGTAAAAAGCTGCTTACAGATGAGAGCTTACAATCTATTAACCCTTAGTGGAATAGTCGCCCTAAAAAGAGCGGTCCCGCAGAACTGAACCTGATGCACCGTACTAATGTGGACATTTTACTGGGTCATACAGAACTCAGGGTCATACTAGCCTGAACCCCCACTGCTCTATGATCCGATCTACTCAATGAGGAGTTCTATTGAATGAAACGCGTGTGGGTGATTTGTTAACCTACTTTTTCAGCACTGGGGCTTTAGTAGGGTGCATCAAGTTCAGTTATGCAGGATTGCTCTTTTTAGGTGACTATTCTGCTAAGGGTAGTAAAAGGGTATACACATAAGGGATAGGATGGATACTCCCTTTATTTACAGTTTGGTCTACTTCGAAAACATCTGAGCTCTGGAGGAATATTCTCTGAAGTCTGGAGGACTGGGATTACTGCCAATTTTTGCGGACCTGATGACTCAATTGTTATTCTTGATAAATTTATTAAAGTTATATGCAGTAATATACTGTTCACTTCCTGCTCATCTTAGCCTTAAAGGGGTGTTTTCACCATGCTGTTTTACAGAGGCTGCTCTTCCTCCCCTTCCCCAGCTTCAGGCTCCCACTTCCTTTCCACGGTTGTCATGTCAGCTCTGCAATTCCTAGCAGATCCTGTTAGAGGGAAATTGGTAGTTGTGGTTTTAACAGCAGAGCAGAAGGTTACAGGGCTCTAAATGATTAAAATTTATGAAAAACACAGATAAACAAGGAGTGATGTTCCCATCCCGATGAGGGCTGCCAGAGCAAAAAGTTGGTCAATAACTTAGGGAAGCTTGTGAACATAAGCAGAAGATAGGAACTGCTCTAACTCTTCAATGAAGCAAAATTAGAACAGCAATGTATTTGGTAATAATCATAATTTAACTGTTCCTACATGTTTAAAGTTAATCCATGTGGTATGAACTCCCCTTTAAAGTTGTGCCTTGGTGAATATTCTACTGGGGGCGGTATGGTCCAGGCTGAGTTCTTTTATCATGGCTGCAAAAAAGTTGACATAGTTAACACCAAATTGTCAGTACTTAACAGAGAACCTGGCAAATTCCAGCTCTATTAACACTGGGGTTTGCCTATATGCCATTAGGGACTGTAAAAACCCTCTAGCACCAAAGTTTGGGAGCCTCTGCTACCTCTGCACCCTCTACAACTACACTCCTGCAGTATTGTGTTGCAGATCTTCCTGCTTATTGCTTTTTCAATGCTACTTTTCTGTACAGAATTCATGAAGAAAATGTCAAGCTAACTTTAAAGGGATTTTCCAACTTCCCCCAAAAAACTATAAATATAGCCCCCAGCTGTATAAAGTAACAAAAGAAAACATTTACTAGATTGTAGCTCAACGCCGATCCAGGGCTGAGGCTCCGCTTTACTTCTAGATGTGACTGCTGCTCAATGATCTCGATGAGATCAGGGGAAGTTCCATTGACCTCACCAGTTTGGATGTGAACAGAGCATAAGAGTTGATGCTAATGTAATGTCACGTGACTGCTGATGCCACTGATTGGCTGCAGCAGTCATCGGCCAAACAGAAGGACGCAAACACCGCTTTAACCGCTAGAGCGTCGGCGCTGAATCAGGAGTGGATTAAAGTACAGTATAGTTATCTTTTGCTATTTTATATAATTAGAGGCTATTTGTTTGCATTTTGGGGAGTCTAAATATAGACATATAGGGTCACATGTTTGAACCTGTTTAGGTCTAAAACTCCCTTTTTTGCCCATAGGTTACTATGGGCAAAAGAGTGAGTTGTAGACCTAAACAGGTTCATACATGTGGCCCTTAGGGCAACATGTATAAACGGGGCTGCCGCAGAAATCTGGGGTGTTTACAGTCCGGGATCTGGCGCAGCCCCGTTCAATATAATTGTAAAAAGGCCGCATTCCAATATCAGGCGCACTATAGAGCACCCGCAGTCCTTTGTAATGCGTCTGAGATTGGGGACATGCTGGAGATGTCGCACTACAACCATACGAAGCCACATATTTATAGCTTCATTATGGCAAATCCAGGCCATTACTGCTGGAACAGGTAGAGCACTTTAACCCCTTAAGCCGAACGCTTGAAAAGTAATTAATGACCAGAACATTTTTTTAGTTTTTGCCTCCTTGCGTTTCATCCGTTGTAACTTTTTTATTTTTTCATTTACGCAGTTGTATGAGGCCTCGTTTTATTCGAGACAAGTTGTACTTTATGGGGGAATAGTTTAAGTACACTTATAAATAATTGCAGTATTTTTTTTCTTATTTTTTTAAAAAAAAAAATTTTTTATTTTTTTTACATCATTCACATTTTACACTTAATAATGTGTTAGATTAATTCTACAGGATATTATTTTTTTTTTTTACATTTTTTATGGGTTTTTTTTACTTTTTTTTTTTACTCCCATGAAGGGAACAGTTTAACATTTAAAAAAAAATAATTTTTTTTACACTTAGTTTAAAGTATTGGCATTATTCATACATGCTAATACATACTAATCTGTGTCCACTTTGACACAGGCAGTGATCTGGACAGCACACAGTGCGTCCTGGGCACTGGCTTAGTAAACAGACAGCCCTGGGGCTACTCTAGGTCCCCAGAGCTGACTCTGCAGCCTTTCCCGGGCTCTGTCGGGTCACCAGGTGTTCCGATCACCCGACAGAGCAGGGGAACCCTTTGATTGCACTGCGGAAACGCACCGCCCCAAAACAAAGGGTTAAACCACCGGGTTTGCGGGGTCCCCCACTTCCCGGTGCTCGCAGGAGATGCTCTGGGATCGGGGCTGTGTAGTAAAGCCCCGATCCCAGCGCAAGTGTGGCGAACGAAGCCGCAAACCCCGATGTCTGCAGCGACGTCTAAAGACGTCGCTGCAGACAAACGACCCGCACCAGCCGACGTCAAAAGTCAGCGGGCGGTCGTTAAGGGGTTAAAAGTGGTTTACCAGAGCCAGAAGTGTCGTTTTAGCACTATAATGTGCCTGATTTATGACCCGCAGTAGAACAGGTTCATAGATCCAGGCGCATTCTATGCTATTATTATGCGCATAAAAATTGATGTCTAAGCGCCAAAAAATCATACATGTTCCAATATAAAATAAATAATTTTTTTATTAAAATAGCAGGCTGATCTTAATGGCACGCAGAACTTTCTGTGGACCCTGGAAGCTGTCAAAAAAGTTCCCCCACTCTCTCATTAAGGAGACCAGTCCTACAAATAACACAAGCTAGTTGGAATGAGAGGTGTCGGTAGTCTGAAATTTTGCTGTATGTGGCAAGCGTCACACAGTTCTATGATTTGGTGCATCAAATGGCACAAAATGGTGAAACCAACTTTTCTTTATCGGCAGCATAAAATAAATGTCCCAACAGCAAGTGTCATGATATGTCATATAACACCTCAGATTTGATAGTTTGGCCTTCTCATAGATTTTATATTAGGACCCAAAAACATTAAGGCCACATGTATGAAAACTGTCTAGGTCTAAAACTCACTTTGTTGCCCATAGAAACCAATCAGAGCTCATATCAACCAATCAGACCCCATAGCAACCAATCAGAGCCCATAACAACCAATCCGCGCCCATAGCCGCCAATCAGAGCCCATAACAACCAATCAGAGTCCATAACCACCAATCAGAGCCCATAGCCACCAATCAAAGCTCACAGCAACCAATCAGAGCGCCGCTTTCATTTTTCCAGTGCACCATATGAAAGGGCTGCTCTAATTGGTTACTATGGGCTCAGATTGGTTGCTGTGGGCTCTGATTGGTTGCTATGGGCAACAAAGTGAGTTTTAGACCCAGACAGTTTTTATACATGTGGCCCAAAGTTACAATTCTGATCAAAGTAATTACTGAGTGTAAATGACTGGAAAATTCATACCTTAGAGAGATAAAGCTTGAAAGGGGTAACATTTCCCATGAGGGAAAGGCCCCATGCACAGTAGGTTTGTAGAGACTTATATACCATCAGTTGCTTGACTGAAATTTAAATTTATTCCTAAAGGCTCATGGGAAATTAGCTAGGACTCACTCTGTAGCCACTCACTCTGTAGCCACCTATTGGGTTTAGCATTTCTTAAAGGGGTTGTCTCACTACAAGGATTGCTGCTTTTTATGTTAAAGATCTTAAACTAGTCACTTTTCTATATGTGTCCATTAACAGTGTCCTTCCTATTTTGAGATCCTATCCCCCTTGTATTGGCTGCTTCAGCTCCTCAGGTCGCTATAGCTACAGACCTGTTTGATCTCTACTGATAGGCTGCCAGCACTGGTTGCTATAGCTACAGACCTGTTTGATTTCTCCTGATAGGCTGCCAGCACTGGTTGCTATAGCTACAGACCTGGCTTCAACTGCAGCCTAGTAGAAGCCAGTAAACATGCCCCTGAATTCAAAGTAAAACCAAGTAAACAGGACTGAGGTGAGATGAATCAATGTAGTGAGACAACCCCTTTAAGTTAGTTGACTCTCTGAGCTTTGCAATGCAAATGGGATTAATGGCAACCATATATTCATCGCAGACAGTGGTTTCATTGTGTTTGATTTTATTGGTGCGAAGCAGAATACTGGTTGGCTAGTTGAGATGCTCTACGGATAGCCTTTGTGAATACATTTATATTCTAGTGGTGCGACTAATGGTGTATAAGTCTCCTCACACCTACATTACTTTTTTCAAGCTACTCCTACAGCTTCTCACCTAGCCAACCAGTATTCTAATCTGTACTAGGGAAACAACCCTGAAACAACTGTCTGCAGATGAGTATCTGGTTGGCATTGTTCCCATTCACATTGCAAGACTCAGGGAGTCGGATGTGACTTGAGGAAGGCTACATCCAATCGGTGGCGCTGCAGAGTTGCAGCTAATTTCTCATGAGACTTTCTCAATGTATGTGAAAGATAAAGTTGTAGCAAAAAAAGTATAAAATGATACTTGAACAAGAACAATGATCTTGTGAGTGCCCTCCGGACAGAAAGGGGGGGATTAGTGGGAAAATGGTATACAAGTGCTAGCCGGACCCGAGTGCAGCATTTTCCAGCAGCTGGGTTCTGGTGCTAATTGTAAGTAAATTTCGGTTTCCTGCCTCTACTAGAAAGAATAGGACAACCTTGGAATTTCCATTAGTGCTTCTCATGACCTGAAGTGGTCTATCCATTGTTTATTATATTCATAAGTGCAAGTTATTAATTTACTGTCGTGATAAAATAAAACCTTTCAGCTCACGCTACAGCATGGATCCTGCTCTCCTGTACACAGCATGCATCTCATGTGCCTCTGACTATATCCTGCAATATCTACCATTCTCTCCTATAGTAAGGACGGTTTATGAATTGTTAAAATATGTGACAGTTCTTGGCTGCAAAAGTCAACATATAAAAAGCAGATTACAGGAGCGCAGGTGTGACACAACAAACATCGTAAAATAATCTCCAGCGAGATTGATCCCGTAAGTCTGTGCGTGCAAACTCCGCAGTGAAAATTCCAACAGCCTGATCTTCCTTCACCTAAGGCACAGATTCACTGAGCCCATACACCATAAGAGCAAAGTCGCCTGAATCCACTGAATTCGACAAGACTGGATAGTTATATAATAAATGATTGAGGCATCTCAAGGAAGATAGATTTCCATCAGGAATAGGACAGCCTATGCCCATCTCTCCATTGGGAAGACATGCATGCTTGCCTGGACGAGCGTGCATAGGTATAAGTGGACAAGAGAATTTCGGGTGACATGTATGATTTTTGGCATCCAGGCGCCATTTTTATGCATGCTTTAGTAGCATAGAATGCGCCTCAATCTATGGACCTGTTCTACTGCGGGTCATAGATTTAGCATTTTCTAGCTATTAAGTGACAATTCTGGCTCAGGAAAACCACTTTTAAAGTGGTCTACCTGTTCCAGCAGTAATGTGCCTGGATTTGCCATACTGATGCTATAAATGTGCAGCTTCGTACGGTTGTAGTGCGACGCCTCCAGCACAACCCCGATATCAGGCGCATTACAAGGTGCCACGGGCGCCTGATAATGCGCCTAATTTTGGAGTGCGCCTGATTAAAAATAGAGCAATCGGGCTGCGCTAGTTTTTTGGCTAAAGAGACGCCAGACTTCTGCTGCAGTCCTGTTCATACATGTCGCCCTTGGTGTCTGTCAAGTAAGTTTTTAGCCCACAGTTATTCAAAGCATATTCAAAGCATATAGCCATCTTTAGTCCTAGCCAAGATGCAGAGGCGTAACTTCAAGCTCTTGGGCCCTAGTGCAAAAAGTGAAATGGGGCCCCCCAGTTACCATGTGCCACTTTCAATACTAGTGTCTTCTTATGTGGCAGAAGGGATTTTTGGGCCCCCTTAGGCTGCAGGGCCCGGTAGCGACTGCTACCGCTGCACCCCCTGTAGCTACGCCCCTGCCAAGATGTCTTCATGTTCAATCTAACACTCAGCACGTTGGCACATGGTATGGTGTAAGGGTGCTTTCACACAGCGTAGTTTTGGTGCAGTTTTAACTGCGACCCAATTATCTGCCTTTATTACCAGCAAGCTTCTTTCACTTATCTAAACTGTTTGGAAAGTGATGGATCAATCAGCGTGTCTGTAATCCATGAGACTTCAAATACTGTTATTGATTACTTACTTCAAACACCTTTCTGAACAATATACACAACTGAAAGAAGCTTGCTGGTAATAAAGGCAGTTTAATTGGAGCGCAGTTAAAACTGCACCAAAACTGCACTGTGTGAAAGCCCCCTAAGGGTTTGTAGTACAATGGTTTTATACCTATGTATTCGGCGTGACTCCTTCCATTTTGCGTTACATTCTGTAGACATACTTTTGTACTATAGATGTACTTTTGTAAAAAAAATTGCAAAACTACTCTTTTTCCATCAAGACAATGTCTAACAATCATAGCTACGCTAAAAATGAACCAAGGTGGTGCACTTGTATGTCTCTATTGGCTGGTTTTTAAAGAGTATGGGGGCACAAAGGACTTAAAACTACACCCATGTTGGAGCAAATTAGCGTTTCCTAGAAGCTTACAAACAAGACTGATGTCTTTCCTGATCCTCCAGCTGACGATGCCCTCGGAGTGCAGAATTCTACTGAACTCTTAGGGTACGTCTACAAGGCAATGACTTACAGTCAAATTTTTACGCGGATTTGGCTTTTAAAAACGGCACAAATCTGACTGTAAACCATCCCCATAGACCTTAATTGAAGCTGTAGTCCACATGATTTTCTTGAGGTCAGATTTCAAAACTGACGTTTTTATAAAAAAAACTAGGAAAATGTTCATTCTTCTGCCTTATTATAGGTAAAAAAAAACGTGTCCCAAACGTTTCTATGTTGGATCTGCATCCAAAACCCCATGGACATGAATGGGAGTCGTTTTCTAACTGTAAATCTGGTGTGAAAAAAACTGCCTTAAAATCAATATTGAAACCCCATCAAAATACTCATCGGACAACAAAGCTTTAGGATTCACAATCCAACGAGTATCTTAATATGTGTGGTGTGGACGTACCTTTGGCTAAGTATTCTGCTGTGTTGTGCTGAGTGTTTGTGACTTGTTTTACTATTTTTTTTTTTATTTCTTTTAACAAAATTGTATTCACTTAAGTGAGCAGTGTATACATTTCCTTTGTCTCTTCCATGGGTCATGGATAATGGGTTTTAGTTGTAATTAACATCTACCGCCCCATGGCAATCATCACATATTTGCAATGCCACATTCACTTGTTAATGTGGCATAATAATGGAGAAGAGTTCCCACTGTCTCTTCAATGTCAGGCCTAGGGATCGTGATCAGGGAGAGTCCTGGGCCAAAATATGTCCTTAAATCTGTCTTGAGATGACCCAATTATTGCAATATTCCCAGGTGTTCAAGTGCATTTTAATAATAATAAATAAAGTTGAAATGTAAAAGGTCCCTTGTGTGATATCAAAAATGTAATATAATAGTGAGTTAAATAAGAATACACTGAAAGAAAGAACACACAATTATCAGTATTTTTTAAAATAAAAAATAGTTATCACTGGTTAATACAAGTGAATCAGTATTATACAGTTGAAACCTATATACACTATATAGAAAGCCCCATCTGCAGGTTTTTCTCACTATCTGACATGAAATCAGAATAAACCTTCCTTGTTTTAGGGCAATTAGGAACCAAAATTCTTTTTATTTGGCAAATGCCAGAATAATGAGAGAAAGAATTTTTAAGGCATTTTTATTACTTTCTGCAAAGTCAAAAGTTTCCAAACACTGGGTTTACTCTGCCTTTAAACAACTCATATGATGAGGTCATGTCTTTAGAAGCTTCTGATAGGTTTATTGGCAACATCTGAGTTAATTAGAGACACAGCTGTGGATGTATTTTAATTGCACACCAGAAACACACTGCTTCTGTGTGTAACATCATGGGAAAGTCTAAAGAAATTAGCCAAGATATCAGATAGACAATTGTGCAGAAATTAACAGCATTAATTGCTGTGCTTTTCTGCACAGAAAATGTATGCAAAAATGCATCAAAAATGCATAGAAAACGCAGCTGCTTTTTTGGCGCTTTTTTTGTGCGTTTTTTAATGTGTTTTTGTGTAAATTTCTGCACAAAAAACGCACCAAAAAACACGCTGTGTGAAATCACCATAAAGGGGTTATGCCACTCCCAAAGCTGTACAATAAGAAAGTCCATGCAAAGTTATTTGACCAACACCTGGACATTAAGGGCGACATGTATGAATCTCTGCGCTTCGGAGCGCACGTTTTCGCCCGATTTCAAGTGAAAGCTGAGCCTCATGTATGTCGGCGCCCGGGTGCGCTCATACATGTGGTGTAAAGTCCACCGCGCCTCGCCAGTGTGTGAGACGCAGTGTGGGACTTAGGCGCAGAAGGACTGCGCCTAACGTATTCCGATTCGAGACAGGCTGGAAAACAGCGAGAAAGCATTAAACATGTTTGTGAAGAGCAAAAAGAGTTGTCTTTCAAATAAATGAATTAATAAAGTGAAAAATCAAAGTGGTCTAAAAGCGATTAAATGTAGTGAAAAAGTGGATCATTAAATATTAAAGTGAAAATATATAAGATCGCTCCAGAAATCAATCTCAGCTCCGTGCGGCATGGAGTATGAATCAAAAAAATCTTTTTATTAGGTGTAAAACATTATCTGAAAAAGAGCTCAAACATTCTAAAAAAATACATAAATAAAATCAATAACAAAAAATCAATAACGGCGCAACATCAGGAATTGTGATATTGGAAATTGCCGGGAAATACAGTAATTCAAATTCTGTAAGCACTTCTCATTGGTCGGCAGAAACCAACCAATCTGAATAGGAGCGACAGTGAACCATTATAAGCTATGGAGTAAGATTGACCAATCAAATGAAAAGGCGGGACAGTTCAAAATACGGTAAAAATGGCAAAAAAGAGCTGATCGGTTGAGCTAGCGGGGGCTTGGCTATCCAGGCCAATCAGAGCACGAGCTACTTTGTCCCATTGTAGTCTATGGACAGATCGGGGCAATGAAATCTCAGCGCCATGCGGCATGGAGTATTAGTAAATAAATCAATTTTATTAAGTGTAAAACATTCTCTGTAAAAGAGCTCAAACCTTCTATAAACATACAGAAATAAAATCACTAACAACGCGTTTGTCGCCGGGACCGGCGCTACATCAGGAATTGCGATATAGAGAATTGCCGGGAAATACAGTAATTCAAATTCTGTAAGCGCTTCTCATTTTTTGGCAGAAACCAGCCAATCAGAATAGGAGCGACAGTGACCCATTATAAGCTATGGAGAAGTATGGACTTATCAAATGAAAAGGCGGGACAGTTCAAATTACAGTAAAAAGGCAGAAAAGAGCTGATTGGTTGAGCCCAGGCGGCAGATATGAATCCACCAATCATATGTAGTGCGTCTATTTTGAGTGGAGCAAGAAGGGTGCGATAGAAGGGCGCCCTAAAAGTTATTACTGTTTATGGGAAATATTCTAGTACTGTGATTGGTTGCGGGGAAGAAGGGCTCGTCCTGCTTAGCCAATCAGCGGGTGAGCTACTTATCTCATAGAGTTCTATGGGGAAAAGAAATGCAGAGCGAGCTCTGTTTGTGATTGGCTAAGTTAAAAGAGGTGCGATTATTTGGGCCAATGGGAGAGCGAGTGACGCTCTTATGGGTTTTCTAATGCAATCTGTAATAAAACTGTACATGGCAGAAATAAAATGATAAGACTCACGAAGTTGTACCGATCTGTATATAAAATGATCAATAATATGGGGGTAACGAAAAAAATTTTAATTATTCAATAAATTCATTTCTATTTCTTTATTTTCGTTACACCCATACTATTGATCATTTTATATACAAATCGGTACAACTTCAGGAGTCTTATCATTTTATTTCGGGCATGTACAGTTTTATTATAGATTGCATTAGAAAACCCAAAATAGCGTCGCTCGCTCTCCCATTGGTTCAAATAACCGCGCCTCTTTTAACTTAGCCAATCACAAACAGAGCTCGCTCTGCCTTTCTTTTACCCATAGAACTCTATGAGAAGGTAGCTCAGCCGCTGATTGGCTAAGCTGGACGAGCCCCTCTTCCCCCCAACCAATCACAGTACTAGAATATTTCCCATAGCCAGTAATAACTTTTAGGGCGCCCTTCTATCGCGCCCTTCTTGCTCCACTCAAAATAGACGCACTACATCTGATTGGTGGATTCATATCTGCCGCCTGGTCTCAACCAATCAGCTCTTTTCTGCCTTTTTACTGTATTTTGAACTGTCCCGCCTTTTCATTTGATTGGTCAATACTACTCCATAGGTTATAATGGGTCCCTGTCGCTCCTATTCTGATTGGCTGGTTTATGCCGACCAATGAGAAGAGCTTACAGAATTTGAATTACTGTATTTCCCGGAAATTCTTTATATCCCAATTCCTGATGTAGCGCCAGTGACGGCGACAAAACCGTTGTTAGTGATTTTTATTTCTGTTTGTTTTTAGAAGGTTTTAGCTCTTTTTCAGAGAATGTTTTACACCTAATAAAAACGAGTTTTGGAATCATACTCCATGCCTCACGGAGCTGAGTGCTGTGTACTGTTGTAACAGTCGACCTACAGCACATTTTGCCCCATTCCATTACGTTCTCGCTTCACTTTGCCTCCTCTGACTCATTTAGACCAGAATCAACTAGGCCTGCCTATCAGAGCTGCAATGCGCCGCACTTTGCCGACCCGCGATCATACATGCCTCGGAGTATTCGAAAGTGCCGCATCCCGCCCCAGAACGCCCACAGCATGCCCATTGCACGCCCCTTCATGTTAGGCGCAGCCGAAAGTGGCGAAGCTTGCGCCTAACATCGCATCACTGCGTCTGACAGGGGATTCGGATCGGTGAGCCGCAGTTTTCACCAGAAAACAGGCGCAACTCCCGATCATACATGTCGCACTAATAGTCTATGGGTTGTCTTCATCTAGTTCAAAAGGTTATACCATGAAGGCGTTACATGCCTGGTTTGTCCTGCTTCAGCTTTCAGTGTTCTCAAAAGGAGCGTGTATGATTTGTTTAAACTGCATATCAGGTGAGCCAGCTCGACATCACCATGCCTTTCCCCACAGGCTGCTCACTGTAGTCAAACAAAGGTCTGTTGATGTAAATAGCTGTGAGTAGCTACAATGTAGCAGTGTGGTTATCATTTCTGCATTTTAGCATAAGGGTCCTAGGTTTCACTCCCTGCAGGAACCAGACATGTGAATTTCTTTTTTCTCAATGAATATACCTGATTGAGGTTTCTTTTTTATTTATCTGCACTGTTTCACTGATTACTAAGGAGCACAGAGGACGGGAGTAGAATGACAGCACCTGGGGTTGGACACTCGCTCAGCAGTGAGTGTGTGATTACTAGGCAAGAGACTGGCAGCAGCTGCCTGAGTGGAGAGGTGATGACTGAGCATGTGTGGCAAGGACTAAAGAGCTCTTGTCACTGGTCTTATCCCCTGGAGATGAGCGGTACACTATGGATCACTAAAGGAGCAGCTAAAACAAAAATGGTACAGAATATTTAATAATGATGAATGGTGAAAATGTTTATTATGTAATG
Source organism: Phyllomedusa bahiana (assembly GCA_025379985.1). Lineage (NCBI taxonomy): Eukaryota > Metazoa > Chordata > Amphibia > Anura > Hylidae > Phyllomedusa > Phyllomedusa bahiana. Next base: position 54,223 of record JAODAL010025293.1, read on the forward strand.
TGCAAGCTTCCCACGTTAATCATGCTTTGTGGAAAAACCCCTTTAATGTTTGATCTGGGATAAAATTAAAATAAATACAAATAAAATCAGATTTGAGCTTAGGGTAGGGCTTAGAAGAAGAGAGAGAGGGGCTGCAGACTAGGCTGCCAAGCATCTGTCTTATGGAATGAGTGCAGTACGCCATCCGCAAGGTTGTATTATATAGAAATAAATGCAAGCTGCAGAAAACACAGTAGAAGTTATTTTTTTCATTAAAACAAACTGCTTTGTTTTACTTCTAAAGCTACGCCTGATACAATATGTGTGCCCCAGTGTCCATAGCCTTTAAGGGGAGTCCTCACCTGAACAAGAATATTGGAATAGTAAATGAGTATGAATGGCAGCATGTATGTGCAGATTTTACATTACTAATTACTCTCACAGTGTGACACTCATGAGAACCCCTCCCACCCCGTGTGGTTAATATGAGGTATCATTATGTACAGGTGCCAATAAAGAACTTTCGTGAACTGAATAGAGGCAAACTTTCTTTTTACATCTGAAATAAGTCATACATGTTTAATACATATGATAACTCAATCTGAAAACGACTCAACAGAGGGAATGGCCTGGGGGCTCACAGAGTATTGCTTGTTATTATAACTTACCAATGGCCTCAACCAATTAAAAAACTACTTATAGGGACCTATTTGGCTAAGTGTACACGTATGAAAGCCAATGCACATGATCTCTGCCTCCATGATACACTCCTCAGGGCACAAAGGGTCTCCGTTCAAGGCCATTTTGTATGAATTTGGTGCAAAACAGATAAGTAACGTTTCTTTTGAACATAGTCTTTATTTTTTATTCCACATCCAGGCATCAGGTGGAGAATGGTATTCACTATGTTCTGTTTTTATAGATTTCTTAGTGAGCAGGGTAATATTTTACCTAAATAAGTGCAATTTAGTGATGGTTGAAGAAAAAAAAAACTGAAACAAAGAATACAATTTATAAATGATAAATAAATAATGAGCTTAAAATATTTATATTGGAGCAACATAGAGGTAAATAAAGGTATTTGTCACGGTGCACGCCGCTGCCCCTCTCATGGACTGTGGTTGTGTCTGGGCCTCTGCTGCGGCCCCTGCGCTATACTCACTTGTCCCGGCTCCTGTCTGTGCTTCAGTGATGGCGGCAGTGCCCACCGGCAGTTACGAGTCTCCTCTGCTTCCTCTGGCTCCCTGGCATCCTATGTGTGCACGAGCACCCCTTAGGGCACACGGCGGCACTACTCGGCTATTTAAAGGAACAGTACCCTATTACCTCCAATTGACCTGTGACCCCTGCTATAAAGGGACCTTCCTGGACTTGCTCCTGGTCAGTTCATTGTTATCTACATACAGCTTAGCCCCTGGATGCTGCATTACTGCCGTTCCAGTGTCTAGTGTACCCTGCTTTGCCTGTGCGCAAAAAGAAAAAAAAAAAAGGAATATGTAGCCCGAAATGAAATCAGTATACTTTTTCATTATTAAACCTATTTTCACCAAGAGCCACATCAGCATTATGGTTGCCTTCAAAGAGCTGTGGTGAGCCACATGGTCAGTAAATGGCCAAGATTCCCCAGTTGCATAATAGTCATCCATTTCCATTTCTTTATCACCGAGTTTCCTACCTTAGAGGGTGGCTGGGTTGCCTGGGTTGGGCTGTGAGTTGCTAAATAAGGTGGTGTGAAGGTGGAAACCAGAGCTCCGAATTCTATATGGTTCCGGTTCCCTCTGCTGGCACCACCACTTCTGTCAAACACTGGCTGCATCCTTTGGAGAAAGTAGAGAGCCGGTCCTTTTGTGTGTAGACGTTGTCCATCCCTGCTCTCTGTGTTGAAGATCTCGGGATACACCTAACATGATGTGGTGGGCCTTGAGTTAGACACATGCCCCACACATAGCTCAGTGGTTTCCTCAGGATTTTTTATTGTTTATATCCTGTGTATTATTACAATAAAATTAATCTCTGTCATGACTGATTGACCTTCCTGGGTGTGCTCTTTTTGTGCTGTTTTTGATACCATAGTTATTTTTTTTTCTCTTTTTGCTGTCATGGAGCGTGCCTCGACCCCCGCTCCGCTCCACGCTTTCCAGCTCCTACTTCCCTTCCGCTCTCTTGAGTGCCGGTGTGCGCGTGCCCGCTTCCTAAGCTTCCTAAGCTCTTCAAGCTTTAAAGGGCCAGCATGCCGGTAATTGGTTAATTAATGGGTGGTGACCCTATATCTTGTTGACTCCTCCAACACTCTCTACCAGAGGATTGGGGTTCTATAGTGCATACAGAGAGTGTTGGAGTGAGTTCTTGTCTACCTGTGAACCAGTCATTCCTGCTATCGTTACCTGACCACGTTGCCTTACCGTCTTTACCCGACTACTGTCTTATGATTCTTTACCATGCTGTACCCCGACCACCACTGCAAGCAAGTCATGTCTTGGGTAGCGTAGTTTCCCGCAGCAGCAAGTCCAGTGTTGGACTGGGGGGGCCTAGGGCCCACAGGTATAATTGATTCTAGGGGCCCACCAGTTGAGCTGTTTCTGGGCCCACCGGTAGAGTTTATTTTATTTTTATTTTAGGGGCCCAACCTACAGCTACTGTAAATGACTGTACATGCCTCCTATACTCTGCCTCTTGCTTTCTGCCTCTCCTTCTATGCTTTTTTGCCTCTTCTGAGAATATATATGCATTTAAAAACATATCCAGGTATACTATGCTCAGAGGCCCACGGGGGGTTTCCCCTATTCCACTGTGGGCCAGTCCAAGCCTGAGCAAGTTCAACCCGCTCTGCGGCGGGCTCTGGTGAAAACCGGGGGCTTCCCGAAGTGGCTTATACCTTCGCTTGCGGTGGTCCAGTGAATCCACCTACATCCGTGACATTTACATGCGAAGCAAGAGCTTTGGTAGCTGCAAAATATGTTACATTTAGGTTATGTTCACACGGCTTATTTACGTCCGTAAATACGTCCCGAAATACGTTTCAAATATGTCACAAAGTGTGGCACGTATTTCGCGTCGTAAATACATTCCCTATTCTTTACTCCGGGGATTTACGTTGCAAAATACGCCTCATTAAGTGACAGGGGACTTAATTTTACGATCGTATTTACGGACGTATTTACACCCGCAAATACGTCGCGAAAATACGCCTCGTGTGAATGACGAGGCGTATTTTACATTGGAATCAATGCTAATCTAATAGTTCATTATTTGAAACGTATTTCGGGACGTATTTGCGGACGTAAATACGTCCGTAAATACGTCCCGAAATAAGCCGTGTGAACATAGCCTTAGGCCTCGTTCACACGGCTTATTTTGCTGCGGATTGGCGCCGTACTGCGCGCTGCAGTTCGGCGCCAATCCGTCGGAGTCATTACGGTAATCCACTGCTCTCATAGAGAACAGTGGCTTCCGTCGCTCCTCCCCGCTCGGCGAATCCGCCGCGGGGGGAGAAAGTGACATGCACATTATTTACGGCGCGTACGCGCCGTAGATAATGCAATGTCTATGGTGCCGGGGATCGGCGCCCCCGCCACGCTCCGGCCCCGCCCCTGTCCCGCCCCTTATTCACGGCGGATTTGTTAGCGCACAAATCCGTCGGGAATAAGCCGTGTGAACACGGCCTTAGGCTACAGAAGATATTATCTTTCTCCCAAGGAGACTACGACAACAATGTGTGTGGTGCTACCTCCGGGTCTGTATGCTTTGATTTTTATTATTGATTCAGCATTGATTTATAGTTATGTATTATGATTAGTGTTGAGCGATTGCGTTGGCTATCGAGATCGATCGATAGTCGATAGTCGGCCGCTATCGATAAGGTTTTTCGATAGTGAGCATCGATTATGCGCGATGACCATTAAAGTCTATGGGAGAGCAACAACACCTTCATTCTTACACCCAAACAGGGCTGGAGAAGCTGAAATTAACATCCACAACAGTCAAATGGATACGTGCTACATCTTAGGCAACACACTTAGGTTATAAAAGTCACAGAAAAAAAGTCACAGACCATTTACTATCCCTGTCTTGTACCACAGCCTGACCCTTAAACCTGCATCACCCACAAATTAAAAAGTGCCAGAAGGCAGTATGATTTGAACCATCATGTTACTTGAACTGGACATTGAATATCCCTGTCCTGGAACGCAGCATGAGCCCCAAACCTGCTGAGCACTATTCTCTGTAGTATAGAGCTATGTGTACAGTTTGGCGGTGTCAGGCTCCTGTGCTGAGCACTATTCTCTGTAGTATAGAGCTATGTGTACAGTTTGGCGGTGTCAAGCTCCTGTGCTGAGCACTATTCTCTGTAGTTATAAGAGCTATGTGTACAGTTTGGCGGTGTCAGGCTCCTGTGCTGAGCACTATTCTCTGTAGTATAGAGCTATGTGTACGGTTTGGCGGTGTCAGGTTCCTGTGCTGAGCACTATTCTCTGTAGTATAGAGCTATGTGTACAGTTTGGCGGTGTCAGGTTCCTGTGCTGAGCACTATTCTCTGTAGTATAGAGCTATGTGTACAGTTTGGCGGTGTCAGGTTCCTGTGCTGAGCACTATTCTCTGTAGTATAGAGCTATGTGTACAGTTTGGCGGTGTCAGGCTTCTGTGCTGAGCACTATTCTCTGTAGTTTTAGAGCTATGTGTACAGTTTGGCGTGTCAGGCTTCTTCACTTCTC
>JAODAL010025294.1:0-58912 GCA_025379985.1 Phyllomedusa bahiana
CCATTTCATTAACAAACTATTTTAACTGAATTAGAGTAAAATATATTACTCCATGATGTTTGACATGGATACTTGGTTACCGGGTTGCATGATCTGGGTTTGTACCCCCAATTGGTGCACATTGGTTAAAGGTTTTTGAAATGTTTTTTAAAAATGTGTGTCTCATAGAATTTCCCTCTTCCTCCTAAGAGTTGTCTTGTTTTCTAAATAATAAATTACATTGTAAAAAAACAGCTTTTTCTGAGAAAAAATGTACACCAAAATAAGGGAAAAAAAATTGCCAATTTTCTATCATAAACGTAGAAGGGTTTATATTGCAGGAAATGTACCTTTTCTGTATAAATATCAGAAAATCCTAGTGCTTTCGAAAGCACCAACTTACAATCTAATGTCAGTGGTTCCTGAACTTTTCTTGCACCAGGTGATAAGCCCCTGCCGGTTAGCTATTGCTCTGTATAGGAGTTGGTCACGCACACCTAGGTGATATAGAGAATAGGCGGGTGCAATAGTGGAAAGGACATTACAGGTCCATTTGACTATAAGAATATAAATATCCACTGCACACCTTGTGAAAATTTTTTGCAAAGTTTTAATGAAAATACAGTGAGCCAAAATTTCTCATACATATACAATTTATATACCTCAAAAAATGTATCTTTTTTACAATAGTATTTGCTTAGTGAGGAGTTACAGATGTGAGTATAAACGAGTTTCGGCTGTTGGAACCTTTATCAAGCACATCTGCAGAATAAAGAGTATATAGTGAGTGAGCAAAATATGTATTTCAAAATGTTTTAGAAGAGAAAAGCATTAGTGAAATAAGAAGGAGATGCAAAAAAAAGAGGCAGGGGATGGGAGGGAAATGAAGAAAGGAAAAGAGGAAAAAGCAGGGGAATTAAGACAGGGGTAAAGATTAGTGTGGAGGGAAAGGTAAAATTGAAAAACAGGAAGAGAAAGGATGAGAAACTAAGTGACAGAGTGAAGACCCTAGGGGTAAAGTAGTGGGGAGCAGGTATAACAGACAGATAGTTATAGAAGAAGGTAAAAACTCGAGAACCTCTTAAGAATGGAGTACCAAAGGAGATTGCGCAGTATATAGTTATATGTGGATAACTAAATCGGTGAAATACTGTGGGGAAGAAAAACCTAGGCTTAAATGAGAATATAAAAACGGCATAGAGTTGGAGAGAAGTAATATAAATGCCAATGCTTACCGAAGAGGAAATTGCTGGAATGTAGCTAGAGGTAATGGAGAAAAAATCTCCAAATGGAAAACGGCGCTGGAAGAGAGATATAGGCGGAATGAGTGAGCTAGCAGTATAAGGAGGAATGTAGGAGAGTAGAACCGCTACAAGGCATTACCTGGTGAGGCTGGAGTATGGACAGACGTCCGAGAAAAGAGGAAAGCGCGCCCGTGGCTGCAGCGATGCGGGCCGCCATTATATAGCGTACCGCGCACGCGCGAAAAGCCGCGGCTGCGCACTGTGGTCTGTGGTGACGCGGGCAGTAAGGGCATGCTACTGAAACGCGAAAGATTTTGGATACACACTTTAGGGACCCTCGAACCAAGGGGTTTAAACAGAGAATACGATATACGCCTTTAATCTCCAATCGTTACGCAATCTCTTGATTGTTTGAAGACTCTCTGGTTAACCACTTCTATCATTCTCTGTACTAGTAGGTTTGACCCCTTGTGGTTGCAATATTTTTTGTATCCTTAAGAACATGGTATCATACTATGTTCTTTTACTATCTGTACAATAAGACTATACTATGTTTTATTATATGTTTTCTTAAATGACATTTTGTGGTTATTCCCCTAGATAAAATGACCGTCGCATCCTTTTTGGTAATACTCACATACTATCTCGCAAATCCCAATTTTCATTTGGCTCTGTCTCTCCTAAGTACTATTTCTCTCTCTGTCATTTCCCCCCTCCTCCTTCTGTCCCCAACCCTTCCTGGACTTGGATTCCTTTTTCTATTTACCTATATTTCATCCTTATTTTCTTAGTCTCCTATTTCTTCCATCCCGCTACATTCTTCCACTTATTCTCCTCTGTCTATTCTCTGTGCCGCTGCTACAACTACGCCGTTAAGCGGCGCATGCAAACAGCGGCTTTTCGACACTGCCCTTACTGCCCGCGTCACCTCAGACCACAGTGCGCAGCCGCGGCTTTTCGCGCGTGCGCGGTACGCTAAAAAAATGGCGGCCCGCATGGGCCTGCAGCCACGGGCGCGCTTTCCTCTTTTCTGGGGACGTCTGTCCATACTCCAGCCTCACCAGGTAATGCCTTGAAAGCTGGTTCTCACTCTCCTACATTCCTCCTTATACTGCTAGCTCACTCATTCCGCCTATATCTCTCTTCCAGCGCCGTTTACATTTGGAGATTTTTTCTCCATTACCTCTAGCTACATTCCAGCAATTTCCTCTTCGGTAAGCAGGGGCACTATATTACTTTCTCCCACTCTATGCCGTTTTTATATTCTCATTTAAGCCTAGTGTTTTTCTTCCCCACAGTATTTCACCGATTTAGTTATCCCACATATACTATATACTGCGCATCATCCTTTGGTACTCCATTCGGTAAGAGTATCTCGAGTATACCTTCTTCTACTACTATCTGTCTGTTATACCTGCTCTCCACTACTAGTACACCCTATGTCTTCACTCTGTCACTTAGTTCCTCATCCTTTCTCTTCCTGTTTTTCCAATTTTACCTTTCCCTGCACTACTATCTTTACCCCTGTCTTAATTCCCTGCTTTTTCCTCTTTTCCTTTCTTCATTTCCCTCACACCCTTTTCCCTCCCATCCACTGCATCTGTTTTGCATCTCATTCTTATTTCACAATGCATTCTCTTCTATACATTGTATACATATATGCCACTCACTAAAATACCCCTTTATTCTGCAGATGTGCTTGATAAAGCTCCAACAGCCGAAACGTCGTTTATACTCACATCTGTAACTCCTCACTAAGCAATATATTGTAAAAAAGATACATTTGTTGAGAGTATATATTGTATATGTATGAGAATCTTTGGCTCACTGTATTTTCATTAAAACTTTGCAAATTATCAAAAAGGTTTGCAGTGGATATTATATTCTTCATAGTCAGTGGACTGTAATGTCCTTTCCACCCATTCACCCGCCCATTCTCAATATCACCTAGGTGTGCGTGACCAACTCCTATACAGATATACGTCCATTTTGGTCTTTCGCACCCACATTAATTCTATATTTTCCAATGACGTCCGAACCTTTGCTTACACTAACAGTGAAAGCTGAAAAAGGATTTTTCCAACCACTGGTCTATCCCGTTGACTTCCTTCATATTCCCCCTTCTGAACTAAAACAAGGACTATGAAAAAGATTAAGAAAAACATACCGCCCTAGGAACATACCATGCTGCACTCTTATCAGAGTTCCCAAAGAGTTCAAGGATTTCCAAGAGGCCTGAGAATCATTTAAGACCTACGATCTTTGCTGATGATCCAGAAATACTGTGGAAATTTAAAAAATTATTCTCAACAATGTTCCTTTTGAATCTAATACTACAACAGTGGAAACCCTTGCAGACTAAACTACGTGAATTCTACCAAAAAATTGAAGCATAAACAGCATTAACAAATCTATTTCAACGCTGAATGGACAAAGCTTGAAAGATAAGGTCTCGCCAAACGATACAAGACGCTGTCAAGAAATCCAACGAACAGAGAAAAAAGGAAAATAAGTTTCTTAGAGACACAGAGGACTACCTAAACGACTCCGTCTATAGGGTGCAAGAAAGAGTGAATCCCTTACACCCGCCTCTTCCCTTTGCGGTAATAATAATTCGTCTGGCTCTGACAGCGATATCTCTAACACCTCATACAGACAGACTTTTTATTAGGAGAGGACGGGGAGGAAACGACCCAGACAAATTACAACACAGACCCGGTTCGGAGGGGGAGAGGAGCCCCACGCCCCACAAGTACTCGCCGATCCCAGGGTTAGTCCCTCCAATAGCCCTATAATATATCTTCCCGTAATATTTATCATCATTCCGAAAGTGTCCCTACCGATCAAAGTCTCTCCATTCTGCCCCACCTCTCCAGTTTGACACGTTCATGCTAGAGGAGGGAACTTACGTCGTTCTTTCGATACATCCGAACTTAAAGCACATTTCCAATCCAACCCGTAAATAATGACACTCATCCAATAAAGCACACCAATTCCCATCTTTTTTAATTTCTAAATTTAACTTGAGACCCAAGTCCAAATACAAACCCTCCAATCCTACTATCACCCTGTGAGACATTTATTAATCTGGTTTAAACCGGATCTGTCCGGCCCTACTACACAGATTACCCAAGGCGAATACAAATTTCCACTCTAACCATCCCGGAGAATATCAGCACTCCATAGCCTATGCAATCCACGCGACAGCTCACGATTAAGCCAGCAGATAAGGGTGGAGCAAAGTCGTTATGGATACAAACATGTACATAGAAGATCATACGCAGTTGTCAGACAGATACTATTTACCCCTTAAAGGATTCCCTCCACCAAATTTACTGCACGTATTAAAAAGTTAACTGACCAATACAATAGATCTCGGCATATAGATAGTTCAACACCGAATCCTTACCAATCATCATTCCTATCCTACCTGTTTTTCTATGTGATTAACCCAAATACAAAAAAGATCCCCATTAAAACCTCCCGGAGAGACCATAGTAGCCCTCTACGTAGCTCCAATTTTATCCACCCTATCCTTCCTAATAGAGAGATACTCACGCCATTAATCCAACTTACTCTCATCCTTTTTTACTGGACTCAGGTGACTTCTAAGGAAAATTGGCACGTTTTCTCCGTGATGAAACACTTTTCTTGTCACATGGATGTGACCACCTCTACACATCATTAGGTCACCATGAGGGGATTACGGCTGTTGAAAAAGTTCTTACTCAAAAACCATTTCCAACTGAAGAAAAACAGTATTTTGCACTGATGCCCTTTCTTTAATTCTCCATAACACTTCTTTTATGTTTCAAGGATCATTTTTATAAACATAATGCAAAGGGAACCGCGATAGAAGCAATATGGCGTCCACCCCTACGCAAATATTTTATGGCCATATTCGAGCAAGAACTATATTTTACAATAACCAAACTTCCAAACCCATTCACTAATTTGGCTTCAGATTCATAGACGACATCCTTTTGTTATTTGGACAGCCCTCATTACCATCTTTACTCCAATTTCAATTCCCATATTAATACTGACCTCCAAGACTACATTTCACATTTCACTATGATACAGGATCGATACACTTTCTGACACAACCGTCTTATCTGACGAACAAGCTACCTCAGTACTGACATCTATCATAAACCATCCGACCAAACAGTTTTTTACTTCACTCCAAGCATCATGCACCTAGCACCAAAAAAAGTTTACCACAGTCCGAATTTAGAACGTTAGAACGTATAGAACAGAACCCAGACACAATAAAGACCAGACCTCAAGAAATGTCCCAACGTTTCAAGAAACAGGTAATCCCTACCCGAAACTACTCCCAGAAAGTCAGCCCACCGTCCACCACCAATAGGGATCATATAGAATCGGGTACAACCACAAAGCCTTCACGTATTCCCTGTAATCTTAAAATAACCACCCCTTTACCCGAAGATCAACAGATCGTACGCAAACAATGGAGGCATCCTCTCCCGATCTACCCACAATTAGCGAATCCAGGATCTACCGCTACACTGTCCACAAACGGGATCGCAATCCTAGGGATCGTCTAGTTAGGGCCAGACGAGGCTCACCTAGGGGCCTAGAACCCGGCAAATGACTCTATCTACCCCTAAAAAAGTAGCTATCCGAGTGCCGGGATGTCCCAGTGGCTCCGTCTGTAAACTAAAGGCGGCTACTTTCACACCCCCTAACTGGACATCCTCTCCCTATCAAAGCTTCTTCACGGCCAGATAAGTTTGTGGTTACCTAATCAAGTGCCCATGCGGTCTAGCCACATAGACAAACCACTCAAGCCATCAAGATCGCATCTTTAAACATAAATCCACAATCAGATGCATAAAATCCTTTTACCTTCCCGGCACAATTTTGGTAGAATCCGGACATCACACCTCTCAACATCCTGTTTCCCAAGTTATAGAACAGGTTCCAATTCCTAGACTCGTGGTGACCGAGTAGTATGCCTACTGAAACACAAAGATTTCTGGATAACACACTTTAGACCCTCGAACCAAGGGTTTTAAACAGAGAAAGATATAATCCCTTTAGATGTCTAATCATTACGCAACGTTTTGATAATGTTTGGAAACTCTCTGGTTACCCCTTTTTAACATTCTCTGTAACAAGCAGGGTTTAACCCCCTGGGGCTACATATCCCTCTGTTTCATTAGAACATAGTATTTAACTATGTTTCCTTTACACCTCTATAAAAATAAAGTCTATAACGTTCCTATCATATTTTTTATTAATGACATTTTGTGTTTTACTCCCTCCAGATAAAATTGACGTCCATCTGTTTGGTGATCCCTCACATACAAGATTTCTCAAATCCCCAATGCTTACTGCCGTGTCTCCTCTTAAGTTACTTTCTTTTTCTCTGTCATTTTTTCCCTTTTCTTCCCCCTTTGTTGTTTCCCAACCTTCTGGACTGGGTTTTTCTTCTTCTTTATCTACATTTTTTATCCATAGTTCCCCTAAGCTCCTATTTTCCCTTTCATCCGCTACATTTCTTTCACTTATTCCCCTCTGTCTATTCTCTTATGCCGCTGACACTACTACGCCGTTATCGGCGGCCAATGCCCGCAAGCGGCTTTCCCACACTGCCCCATACGCCCGCGTCACCTCACAGACCCCAGTTGCGCAGCCCGCGGGGCCTTTCGCGCGTCGCGGTAAACGTCTATATAATGGCGGCCCCGCATCGCTGCAGCCACGGCGCGCGCTTTCCTCTGACCTCGGACGCTAGTCCTTACTCCAGCTCAACCAGGTAAATGCTTTGTAGCGACAACTCTCCTGCATTCTTCTTCCTACTGCTAGGCTCACTCCATTCCGCCTATATCTTTCTTTTAGCGCCGCGTACATCTGGAGACGTGTTCCTCCATACCTGCTAGCTACAAACTTCAGCAATTTCCCTTTTGTAAGCATGGCACTATTATACCTCCCTCACTCTATCTGTTTTATTCCCATTTAAACCAGTGTTTTTCTTCCCCACATATGTTGCGTTTCACCGATTTAGTTATCTCACATCATACATATACTGCGCGTCATCCTTTGGTACTCCATTTTGGTAAGAGTATACTCTTGTATACGTTTTAACTACTATCTGTCCTATATGCCTTTTTTCTTCTACACTAGTACACCGTATGTTCCACTCTGTCAGCCCGGTCATCATCCTTTTTACTTCCTGGTTTTTCTAAATTTCCTTTCCTCTCCTCTTTCCCCAACCACTTTCTTTTGTCCGGGTCTTAAGTCCCTTGTTTTTCCTTCCCCTTTTTTTCCTGTCTTTCATTTTTCCTCTCCCCATTCTTCCTCCTATCCCCGTCTCTGTTTTGCATCTTCTTCTTATTTTCACTAATCATTTTCCTTATATACATTTGTATACATATATGCCCACTCATTATATACCTTTATTCTGCAGATGTGCTTTGATAAAGGCTCCCAACAGCCGAAACTCGTTCATATTCAACATCTGAACTCCTTACGAATAATAATATTGTAAAAAAGATACATTTGTTGAGAGTATATATTGTATAGGTTATGAGATCTTTGGCTCACTGTATTTTCATTAAAATTTACAAATTATCATAAGGTGTGCAGTGGATATTATATTCTTCACAGATTTGTTGATAGAGCCACCTTGCAGTTAAATTTGAATCCAGCAATTGTGTAGATACCACAGGTGAATTGAAAAAAAAAAAAAAAAAGATAGGTGGCAAAAAAAATACCTTTTATTATCCGAATACATTACAGATACGTGTTTTTTTCACTTGGCGCACTACAGCTTTGTTCATTGAGGCACCTTCACTTAAATGTAATACTGCAATTTTGTAGTCACCACAGTGAATTAAAAGTGCCAAAAATACCTTGTTATTAATTCCGAATAAATTTTCCAGGATACTGTTTTTTCACTTTGCGCAACTACAGCTTTGTTCATTGAGGCACCTTGCACTTAAATGTGAATACTCAATTTTGTAGTCACCGAACAGGTGAATTGAAAGGTTGCCAATAAATAACCTTTTATTATCCGAATAACATTTCAGATAGTGGTTTTTTTCACTTGGCGCAGGCCACTTTGTTGATAGATCTACTTTGCGTTAACTTTGAATAACGAGCAATTTTGTAGTCCACACAGGTAATTGAAAGGTGCCAAAAAAATACTTTTATATCCGAATACATTACGAGATTCTTTTTTTTTGCATACTTTTGCCCAGTCCAGAAGTTTTGATAGAGCCTCCTTGCAGTTAAATTTGAAATCCAGCAAATTGTGTATTTACCACAGGGAAGTGATAGGTGCCAAAAAATACCTTTTTTATCCGAATACATACAGATACTGGTGTTTTTTTTTGCACTTTGCAATCAGACCAGAATTGTTTGAAGAGCCTCCTTGCAGTTAATTTTGTATCCACAATTGTTATTTACCACAGGTGAATTGATAGGTGCAAAAAATACCTTTTTATTATCCCGAATACAATACAGATACGTGTTAATGTTGCACTTTGTGCCAAGTCCAGATTTGTTGATAGAGCCGACCTTGCAGTACATTTGAATCTCACAATATGTCGTAATTTACAACAGGTGGAATTTGATAGGTGCCGAAAAATACCTTTTATATCCGAATAACATTACAATACGTGTTTTTTCACTTTGGGCACACTACAGCTTGTTCATTGAGGGCACCTTGCAACTAAGTGAATACTGCAATTTGTATCACCATAGGTTAATTGAAAGGAGTGCCAAAAATACCTTGTATTATCCGAATAAATTTCCAGATACGTGTTTTTTCACTTGCGCAGCCAGCTTTTGTTTTGAGAGATCTACTTGCAAGTGAAATTTGAATACAGCAATTTTTAGTCACCACAGTGAATTGATAGGGTGCCAAAAATACCTTTTATTATCCGAATACATTTCAGATACATGTTTTTCTTCACTTTGCGCAGGTCAGCATTGTTATAGATCTACTGTGCAGTTTTAAGATTTGATACGCAATTTTGTAGTCACCACAGGTGAATTTTGAAAGGTGCAAAATACCTTGGTATTATCCGAAACAATTTCAGGATACGTGTTTTATTCACTTGGCCAGCCAGCTTTGTTGATAGATCTACTTTGCAGTGAAATCTTGAATACAGCAATTTTGTAGTCCTACCACAGGTGAATTGATAGGTGCCAAAAATAACCTTTTATTATCCGATTACATTTCTTATAACGTGTTTTTCACTTTGCGCAGGCCACTTTTGTGAATAGATCCTACTTGCAGTTTAATTTGAATCCACAAATTTTGTTTTGATTTGAGGGATTATGAGAATAGCTGTGATTTGCCGTCTTTAATAAGAACGTTCCAAAACTCCTCCATACTTCAAAAATTTTATATTTCCTGAACATGGAGCGAAATTCAGTGGTAAGTGAAGCAAAGAGGGGGGTAGAAATGGAGTAGAGGTACGAGAGAAGGTGCTCCTTTCAGTGCTGGCGACAACACGCAAGCCAGCGGATCGTCAAGTTGCAGGACCGACAGGCCCTTCATGCGTGGGTCAGGGGCCCTGTGAATCTTCAGTAACGAACAGCGTCGCCATCTGTCCCTTCATGGTTAATGCACCTGCATCCAGCAGTCTTACCTTCCTCGTCCTCCCAGTCCAACGGCCACAAATGTCGTCATCACATCACAGCAGACCGTGCCAACATGAAGCAGCCAAAGTGCCACTCTGTACCCACCACTGTGGATAATCCATTGTCAAAAGACCACTTGATGAACAAAATTGCGGTGGGGGTCAGAAAGGCATGTTTAAAAGAGTCAAGATGCCAAAGAGGATTGATTTTCTCTGCTCTGAAGCCCAGTTACTGATGCCATCCAGAAAAGATAAGGAAGGCCGTTCAATCGGCAAAAATCCCGGTGGTCGGCACGCCTTGCAGCCCTCTTGCTTGTAGCCCGCAGCTCCTGGATGCAGAATAGAATCAGGACGACATGTCCACCTTGTTGATGATGATGATGACAACATTGCGGATCACAGGTCTTTCGCAGAATTTTTTTTTTTTTTTTTTTTCTTGCGAGCGCTTGTCATCAAACTGGACGAGGAGGAAGAAATGGGGTAGTGTCAGTACGGATTCCCGATCAAACAGGGAGAGGGCGGTCGCAGAGTCCGCTATATATTCCGCCAGACTCTGTCAGCGCAAACCCCGCTCCTCGCCTTATCGCCGTCGAAAAAGGTCCAGGACCTCCTCAAAGCCTGGCCTTCTTTGAGCAGAGCCTCTGAGTCACCCTGCGATTGTCACATGCCACCTTTGGCCTAACGCATAAGTAGAGGCAAGAACCTTAGGTGTAACCACCACCAACTTGTCCTAGTCACATGAAGCGAATGCATGAGTTGAAATGGAGCAACACTGGACAAAAAAGCCAACCACGCCGAACCCAACCCCGTCACAACCTCGTCACCGTCTCCTCCTGCCACCAACCACCAAGCGTTCCTCATCTGCCCATGTCCTCCCAAGTTTTTTTTTTTTCGATGATCAGGATCAGGCCCATCCGCTTCAGCCTCCACCGTTGCCCGAGTACCACCAGCACCCACCAGAGACCCATCCTACCCTTCTCCTTCCGCCAGTTTGACGGACCTGCATGCCGTACAGCGGCCAGTCTCGCAGCCGCCTACTTTCTTTCCAGGTTTGGGAGCAAAGAAAACACTTTAACCCAAACCATCCAAAAGCCAAAAGCTGAATTGTCGGCATTGCCAGGCTTTTGGCCTTGGAAATGTGGCCTTTTGCCGTCTGGTGACACAGATGGGTTCCGCTCATGTCATGGCCCGCTGCCTGCCCCCAATACCAGAATGCCAAGCAGGCATTGGTCTTGCCAGAAAAAATTCCGTCCCTGCTCTGGCCCAGCCACGTGTCATCTAAAAATTTTCAAGCGCGTTTTGTCTGCATCTGTGGCCGGGAAAAGTCAATCGACCACCAACACATGACTAGTAAGCACGGCCCAATGGCCGCTATATCTCTGTTGACAGCTCACTGGGTGAGCTGGGTGGATGTCCTCCTGGGTGACGGTGGGACTCTCAGCTCGGGCCGCACGCTCTTCCGAAAACCACAGGAATGGTGCAGGGTTCTTTCCCCCAAGTCCTCTGGTGGCATCCCGTGCCCAGATAAACAGGCCGGTTTGAAATTAAATCTGTCTTGGGAGACCGTCCACACACAGTCAGGAGCTGTGAGATGGCTCTCCACAACGAGAACGAGACGCTGGCTGGGTGCCAAGAACCTTGTGCAAGCCAAGGTGGGTGTGCGATAACGGCGAAATCTGGCTGGCCGCACCTTAAAATCGTAGGCTGGACACATCACCTGTTGCCTGCACATGTCATGAACCTATGTCGGTCCATAAATTTCTGAAAGAGCTACCCGTGTCTGGACTGGCCTGCTGGAGAAGGCTCTTCAGGTGCATCATCTGCAGCAATTCAGGCTGTGTTAAAGCGTGCTGGAGGCAAGCGGAGAGGAGTAGGAGTAATTCCTATACACCGACGTTACCGACGTCCCTGCCTTGAAGAGAGGTTGGCCAATTTGAGGCGAGGAGGAAGATGAGAAGAACAGTTTTGCTAGTGCTCCTCGACCAGAGCTTGTAAATAAAGCTCCATCTCTCACATGAGTGTCTTGGATCTGCCATATCCTCCAACATGAACCTCGGGCATATAAGGACATCAAAATGAACAACAGTACTTGGGCCACCCTCCTGGATCCCCGGTACAAAACAAAACTCAGCACTTTTCTTCCACCCACCCAAATGAGAGAGTAAAAATGCAGGAAATGGAGACCTGCTGATTGATCAACTGGAGACTACTGTGCGTCTGCTCACGTTCCCCAAATTCACGGTGGAACAACACCAGCTACGTGGGACAGCAACAAGTAGAGTGCCAAAGTAGCCGAGCGCAGCAGCAGGCAAGGTGGCAGAAGGCCTAATGGGTGACCTCGGCAATCTTTATTTACCACCTCAAAAAAAAAAAAAAAGAAAACAACAAGCAAAACCAAACGCATGCAATGCATGGCACACATCCAACACACAGAGAACACTTAATATCATGGTTGCACGACTATCTGCGTCTCAACACCAATGTTTTTTTGTATGTGTTTTCCGGACTCAATAGACGTCTGGCATCCAAAATGGACGAATGTCCCACACCAGCTTCATATCTGAGCGACCTTCAGCATAAACAGCTGAGGAGTCATTACAGACAAACGCCATCCGGCTTTTCCCACAGATAAATGTGGATCGTTTGACTTTCATCAAGATAAAATCGGCATGGGATCTACTGGATTATGATGTGGCCCCAATTGTCAAGGTCACCGATAGTTGCCGGTCTAACTTCCACATTCCTCTTCAAACAAAATGATCCTCTTGAAAATGTTTTTTTAAAATGAATCATTTCCTTACTGCAATTTTTATTCCTCTTTTCCCAATCAGTTTCATTTGCAGTTTTGCTGTGAGGAGACTGTTAAAAGACACCAAGGTTTCATGACACCACCGTATTCCATTACTCATTTATCTTTAGAAGTTTTCGCATTGTCCAATGGTTGTGTAGTCCTGTTTGCTGTGAGGATACAGCTATACTTAAGTCCTTTGGAACAAAATGTGGCTTTTAATGGCATTTCTCCATCACAATTAATATTGGTTGAGAAGTCATATTATAATTATTGGGGACATGTAGCTGTGAGTATACAGCAATAATCATGGGTCCCCTTTGGAACAGAAATGTGGCTTTGAAGGTGGCATTTACCCTCACAAATTTAATAGTGGCTGAGAAGTCATGATTTATAAGTTTTTTGGGGTCATGTTGCTGTGAAATACAGCAATAATCATGGTCCTTTGGAACAGAAACGTGGCCTTCTAAGTGGCATTTCTCCCTCACAATTATTAACAGTGGCTGAGAAGTTCATTTTAAATAATTTTTGGGCCCCCCTTCAGCGCTTTGAAATGCAGCAATACTACAGGTCCTATTATAAAAAATTTTGTTTTTCTAACAGACATTTGTCCTTCCACAGATTGGTCCGAAAGTGGCTCAAGGGTCATGCTTTGAATTTTTGGGGGCCATTTTTCTTTGAATGCAGCTATTACTACAGTTCCTCTTATATAAAAATGATTGTTTTCTAACAACATTTGTTCTTCACAATTGTCCAATAGTGGCCGCAAGGGTCATGCCTTTGAATTGTTGGGGGCATTTTCTTTTGAAATGCAGCTATACTAAAGGTCTATTATAAAAAAATGTTATTCTCTAACAATCATTGTTCTTCACATTGTCAAAGTGCTCAAGGGTCATGCTTTGAATTTTTGGGGCATTTTGCTTTGAAATGCAGCTAACTACAGGTCCTATTATAAAAAAAAAATGTTGTTTCTAATCAGACATTTGTTCTTCACAATTGTCAAAAGAGTGCTCAATGGTCATGTTTTGAATTTTTGGGGGGCATTTTGCTGTGACAAGTCAGCAAGACTACAGGTCCTATTAAAAAAAATGTTTTGTTTCTAACAGACATTTGTTTTCTTCACAATTGTCAAGGAGTGGCTTCTAGGGTGATGGTGCTGTCAGAAACAAAAATAGGAAGGACACTGTGTAAAGGACACATATTGCAAAAATGACTTGTTTTTGGCAAGATCTTTTAAACATAGCTATCAATCCCTGTATTGAGACAACCCATTTAATACATTAAAAAAAGAGAACCAAAGACATGGTGGGGATTTCCATCCTATTGTTAAAAATGTGTTTTCTAGAATTAAAAACTACTAAAAAACTTGCATGTACAAAATAAGCTGTAAAAAAATTCCTCTTGAATTGTACAAGGGAGGTACAGGAAAACTGACCAGAAGTAGGTTAATCAGAGGAACATGGAGCATGGATCATGGGACAGAGAAACAAAGTAGCAGAGACAATTTCCTCCAGCACGTTGAGCTAAATGAAAAAAGAATGCCAAGAAAAGGGCACACTGGTGTAACAGGAGCGTAACTCACAGTATTTCCCCAATGAATGCTCAATTGGACCGTACTCATACTGAGGGGGCAAGCGCTACCCAGGACAAGTAACAGTATATGTCGCAGTAAACAAAATTGTGGTTGAAGACGCCTTTTTCCGGCACTTTTTTAATCTGGGGTCATGCAGGTTTGGGGCTCATGCTGTGGCCCAGGACAGGTAAGGTCATGTCCAGTGATACTATAAATGGTGGTTTGAAAGACTCCATTCCAGCATTTTTTAATCTGTGGGTCAGACAGGTTTTAATGTGTCATACTTGCGTACAGACAGATATATTTTTAATGTCCAGTTAACTAAAATTGGTGGTTTGTAAGTCCTCCTTTATCCGGCACTTTTAAATCTGGGGGTCAATGCAGGTTTGGGCTCCATGCGGTGTTCAAACAGGGAATATTCAATGTTCCAGTTCAAGTAAGAGTGATGGTCAAATTCATAATGCCTTCTGGGCACTTTTAATTGTGGTCATGGCAGGTTTTAAGGCTCATGCTGTGTGCAAGTACTGGGATAGTGAATGGTCTTGTGACCTTTTTTTTCTGGGCTTTTATAACCTCGTGTGTTGCCTAAGATTATCACGTATCCATTTGACTGTTTGGATGTTTAATTCCATCTTCTCCAGCCCTGTTTGGGTGTAAGAATTAAGGTTTTGTTTTGCTCTCCCATAGACTTTAATGGTATCATTCATATTCTACTATTGACTATCGACTATCCTTGTCCATGATGCGACTTCACCATCGACCGTTGTCGATGGCCAACGTAATCGCTCAACACTATTTGTAAATTAAAGATCCACTTACCTTATTTTATGGACTATAAGATGCACCGGACCATAAGACACACCTAGGTTTTAGAGGAGGAAAATAGGAGAAAAATATTTTAAGCAAAAAGTGCAGGCTGAAGTGTAGTTTTTATTTGTCGCCATTTTGGAGTAAGAATGCCACTTTTTGATCACTTTATATTCCAATTTTTGGATCTAAAATGACCCAAAACAACACAATTTGGAGTTTGGAATTTTTTTCTTCTGTACAGCATATGGGATAAATGATGTCACATTTTAATAGATTGGACTTTTTTGGATGCAGCGATATTAATTATGTGTAACTTTTAATGTTTTTATTTGTAACATGACAAATAACAAAAGTCGAGTGATTTAAACTTTAATATTTATTTTTTTAACTTTTTTTTTTACTCTAATAATATTGCATATTGGGGCCCCTATACCAACTAATACCTCATATTTAGACTTTATTCCAGTATGTCAGATTTTTTATCTGCCCAACAGTCGCCTGGGGAGCATAGTTGTGCCGATACTTTGTGTTGACACCCAGAAAGTGCAGGGGCAGCCCCCCTATTCAAAAGTATGGCGTCACTATATGTTTGTAAGCCAGCATGGTGCACCACACGTACTTTATTTATGGGCACCTTCTGTACGCCTTAATTGTATGCAATTGTATACCAGCAATCACCGCCCTCATGCAGTGAGAGTGGGTGTGAGTGGTTTGTTTTCTAGTTGATATTTTTTGCTATTGAAGCAATCTTCCCCATGCATTATACTGTGGCTATTCTTGGCATGCTGTGTAACAGGTGTTAAGTTGGTGTGCAATTTTTTTTTTATCATCTTAATTGTTTCCCCTAGCAGTGGGTATGCGAGCTTTGCCTCTGCAATTAAGCTGCACCTGTCAATTTTTCCCAGTTAGTATAAAAGGCCAGAGGTTGGCCAAGCTCTGGGTTCAGTTAAGTCCAGCAATTGAGCTGTGAACATGGCCCAAAAAATTGTGGTGTTTTTTAATAATATTCCCCCTAGGGTACTTGACTAGGGGGCAGAAAGCCTTGTCCTATATACAGCAGTGCTATTGTGCTGCTGTATATAGGATTTCCATTCATTACCATAGGCAGGGTGTAACAGGTATACAAACATGGCACCTATGGAAGCCTTACATTACAGGGAGGTGATCGAATGGAGGAGTGGGAAGATGGCAGTGAAGTTTAACCCCTTAAAAACTTCCGGCGGCTTCCCGCAGCATCACTCCTTCTCACCCTCCGTCGGATCCATGAGCGCATTCGGATATAAACACCTCATATAGTTCCCCCCGTTCCAAAATTTGGGGAAAATAATGTGTCATGTATCCAAAAATGTGGACTCCTCTTTTTTCTCAATAATTTTTTTCACAATCGCCACCTCTATCTCAAAAAGGGCAATCAAATCTACAAACCTAAATTTCAACTGTGAGATTTGTTCAGGTGCTGCAGTCAACATAATGCTTTGCCTATGGAACATCACTAGTGTTTTTCTTATCGTACTATTGTGCTTCATAATACCTGTTTCCTAATTTCCATTCGTGGTTTCAGACGATATAAATAAGGATTTCATGGCACTGTATCATTTTTAAATCACTAGCTTCGAAACGGCATCTATATCTGTTTCCTCATCAAGGTGATTCCTAACAACTAGTGGGTGTACAAATTGATCACCTTTCATAATATTGCTGCAATTACAGCAAACTTAAAGCCCTTCTACTGATGGTCTAATAATATGGCTCTAAAAAAAATTCTCCTTTTCCTTCTGAAAAGCCATAACTTTTTTTTAATTTTTTTCCATCATCATAGACTATGAAAGGCCTTTTATTATGCAGGACAATATTACCTTTTCTTATGGCATTATTCAAAATTGCCATAGAATATACTGGGGAACGGCAAAAAATTCTAAGTGGACCAAAAATGTGAAAAAAAACCGTACCGCGCCAGGGTTTGCGGGAGATTTTTTACCCGTTCATTCTTTGGTAAATTTATGGGGTTTGTGTTAATCTACAGGTTGATATGCATCTGGCAATACCAAACATGTAGGGTTTACGTTATGTTTTGGTACCGTAAAAAAATTCCAAACATTTTCTATTTTCGAAATTTGCGCCGCGGCACCATTTTGTGCGACCAATACATTTTTTTGTGCTGACACCTACAGACGTCAGGTGCATTTTTTGTGGGCTGAAGTGCACTTTTTATTGCTAACAATTTGGAATGCATGCAACATTTTTGATCACTTTTATTCCAATTTTTATAAGATATAGAATTTTGGCATTAAGAATTTTTTTGTCTTCTACGGTGTTCAGCGTACGGGATAAATGATGTTATATTTTAATAGACCAGACTTTTTCGGACGCGGCGATACTAAATATGTGTAACTTTTATATTATTTTATTTTTTTATTTGTAAAATGGCGAAAGTGGGGTGATTTGAACTTTTAATACTTTTTAATTTTTTTACACTTTAAAACATTCTTTTTGTACTTTAACTTCGAGTCCCCCTAGAGCGCTTCACCACCTAGGGTGCGATCATTGCTACAGCCTAATGCATTGTATATGCAATACATTAGGGTGTACCAAGATGGTAGTTTCCCCTGACTGGGGCCGGAAGTGGGGCAATCGAAAACATGCCAGCGATGGAAGCCTTCACAAGGCTTAGAGCTGCCATGTTCAGCGATCGGCGTCTAAAGGGTTAAACATTGTGGGCGACCGGCGGCGCCCCCACCCCGTGCTGTAACCGCGGGTGTTAGTTGCAATCAGCTGCTAACACCCAGCGTCTGTGTAGCGCTGCGATCCCACTTCAAAGCCACTTACCGGCATCAGGACGTATGGATACGTCCTATGTTGGTAAGGGGTTAAGCATGAAAATTACAATTTTTTGGATTGGTCAGATAAATTTGTATAGGACCAAAGTCTGAATGGACCAATCTGTCCCTCAAACTATGTCCTCGTCTAAAGGCCCTTATAGAATTGGTATAGACCAAAATATGTATAAAGCACTTAATTTAATAATCCAAAAAGTATCAAGTATCGATATAATACACTTAAAACAGCTTAGAAAAGTAGTGGAAAATGTCACAGGTATACTTAAGTTTGTTTGAGTCAGTCCATGACCTCCTAGCAGCATGCATAGATCCACAATGGGATAGCAGGGAGATGCTATTTTGGTCTATACCAATACTTTAAGGAACATGAAAGAAGTCATGGAGAGACTTTAAATATAGACCTAGGCACATTGGTATATATTTTTGATAAAATGGACACTATCTAAAGAAATACTCATCTAAAGGCCATCATTGGAAGGGATTGAAACTGGGTATTTGTGAAAAATAATTCTGTAATAGACTCCAATCATTACATATAATGGCAGCGATTTCATTACTATACATACTGTATGTTGAGATAAAAGATGTTCTCCCACCATTTTCCATTTTCTTCTTATTACCGGTATTTTTCAACAATTCTTCACGTTTCACTTGATGCAAATGCATCAAGAAACTTTTTGGATAACCCCGTAAAATGAAATGATCACACATGTTATCTATTCTGATCTCCAAGATATCGGAATCTGACACTATCCTTTTTGTTCTTAGTAGTTGGCTCCAGGGTAATGAATACAATATGTGTTTTGGATGATGACTCGTATGGTGCAATAAATTATTTTTATCTGTTGGCTTGACAAACAAATTGGTCTTTACACTGTTACCCTCCAAGATGACCCAAGTGTGTAGAAACTGTAGTTTACTTTTAGAGATTACCTTAGTGAAAGCCAATCTCCTTACACATGAATTTAGGTATATAGGAAATGTTTCTAATTCTTCTATTGACCCCTTCCACACCAGGAACACATCATCTATATAACGCCACTAGCAAAGAATGTGCTCCTAGACACCGAGTTGTATACAAACCTGTGTTCAAAATCTGCCATAAAGATGTTGGAATATTTGGGGGCCAATTAGGACCCCTTAGCCGTACCTCTATTCTGCAGGTAGAAATCATCCCAAAGAGTAAATAATTCCTCCTTAGGATGATCTCCAGCAAAAAGAGAAGAAAACATTTTTGTTCTGGAGCACATCCCCTGGTGGAAAGCGGCACCGTAACTACCTCGAATACAAGATCATGTTCAATGGATGTATATAATGATGTTACATTAAAGCAGACATTTATCAGGTATGACTAATGTTTGTAGCTTTACCGAAAAAACAGTGTTATCTCTAACATAGGAGGGAGCAATGGTGGCCAGTTCACACAAGCAATGGTAAATAAATATAGTTATTTGTTGTTGTAGTAATGGGAGTACATTGGGATGTATTTATTTATGTGACTGTCACTTTGGAAATTATGCTGCTTGAAAAAGGCCACAATTGGGCTGAAACATTATGGAATAAAGAGAAAATCCTGTTTTTTGGTCTGTTGCATCTACTTGACACATTGAGTGAAAGTGTGGACGCTGGTGTTGTTCCTATTGTTTCTATTTTTCTGCCCTGTACCAATCACTACACTGATGCCTCTATCCTTTACCAGTCACTAAACTGATGCCTCTACCCTGTACCAGTCACTACACTGATGTCTCTACCCTGTACCAGTCACTACACCTATGCCTCTACCCTGTACCCGTCACTACACCGATGCCTCTACCCTGTACCAGTCACTACACTGATGCCTCTACACTGTACCAGTCACTACACCGATTCCTCTACACTGTACCAGTCACGCACGATGCCTCTACCTTGTACCAGTCACTAAACTGATGCCTCTACCCTGTACCAGTCACTACACTGATGCCTCTTCCCTGTATCAGTCACTGCCTCAATGCCTCTACACTGTACCAGTCACTACACTGATGCCTCTAACCTGTACCTGCCACAGCATCGATGTCCAACCCTGTTCCAGTCACTACACTGATGCCTCTACCCTGTACCAGTCACTACATTGATGCCTCTACCCTGTACCAGTCACTACACTGATGCCTCTACCCTGTACCAGTCACTGCACAATGACTCTACACTATACCAATCACTACACCAATGTATCTACCCTGTACCAGCCACTGCATCAATACCTCTACCCTGTACCAGTCACTACATCGATGCCTCTACCCTGCACCAGTCACTGCACCAATGACTCTACACTATACCAATCACTACACCAATGTATCTACCCTATACCAGTCACTACAACAATGCCTCTATTCTGTACCAGTCACTACACCGAGGTCTCTACACTGTGCCAGTCATTACACCAATGCCTCTACCCTGTACCAGTCATTACACTTATGCCTCCACCCTGTACCAGTCACTGCACTGATGCCTCTACCCTGTACCAGTCACTGCACTGATGCCCCTTCTATGTACCAGTTACTGCACTGGTTGCCCGTTCAGTACAGAATGCAGTAGAAACTAATCACTCTCACCCATAAAGCTCTCCACAGTGCTGCACCTCCCTACATTTTCCCCCTCATCTTTGTCCACCACCCAACCTGGAATCTATATTCTGCTGATTGCCTTAACTTACATTTCTTCATCATTCAAACCTTCTACTCCCACCTCCAAGACTCCTCCAAGATTATTGAAGCCCCTGAGCCACATTTTTAACATTCAGACCCTCATATGTACTTATCTGTGTAAAGATGTACTGTCTGGTTGGCAGGTTCATCCATTTTTATGTGTACTACTCTATATTTATAGAATATTGGTGGACCATTGTACAACTTAAGCACTTCTTACCTTTTGTTTCACCTCTATTTCCACATAGATTGTTAGCTCTAGCGAGCAGGGGCCTCGTACATCTTTGCTTCTATGTAACGTTCGGTTTTGTCGGCACCTGTACTGTCTACATTGCACAGTGGTGCTGAATATGTTGGCCTAGGTCTCTGCTTTCTGGTACCTTTTGCAGATACAGAGGATATGGGTGGGAATGCCCACTAAATGACTGGCTGCAGCAGTGACCTGCATAGAGTGATGGCATATCACTGGGAGGGAATCTGACCTCTGAGACCAACACCCATTTACAGCAAAGATTTCAAGATCTGTGAATATCCCTTTGGGCATTAGGACCATTACCATGAATGAACGGTGAGAGATGAGATGGTGCAGACAGGGAGATGTGGGTCACCTGCAGACACTTCAGTAATAATCTCATTAGCATGTAATAAATTTATAAATGTTTATAAATGTTTATAAATTTAAGTATTTGGGGGATTCTGGAGCTGACACACTTCTGATAACACACTATACATTGTGATGTGTATGGGCCGGATTCCCCTTCAGCTGATGGAAGCAAACCTCATTAGAGAGCTCTGGTTCTGTGAGTGATGTTCCCTCTCCAGGTAATATGCTTATGCAGGGCCGGGACGATGGGTAGGCAGAGGTAGGCGATCGCCTAGGGCGCCTACCTCTGCCTGTCCCTAAGGGGCGCAGGCAGGGGCCCCGAACCTCCCGGGCGGCAGGCCGCTGCCGTGGGCCTGGAGCACCGACTGGCCCTTCAGCTGCATGTGCGTCCGCAGACAGTGTCGACCGACACAGTGGGGCCGCCGGGTCCTCATGGTGCTGAGGACCCGCCGCAGCCCCGTGTTGCTCAGCTGGCAGCGTCGCGATTAAGTGATGTCATTGCGACGCTGCCATCTCCGCGGGTGCACAGCCCGTCATAGGCTGTGCACCCGAGGAGCTGGCGGAGGAGCGCCCCGGCGCTGGAGGCGTGGCCTGAAGAGGAGCGCGCAGCCGGGAAGCAGGTATGGTAAGTATTAATGTTATTATTTTTACCTGAGAGTTCCCCTATCTCTATATGCCTGCCTGAGCCCCTATATCTATATGCCTGCCTGAGCCCCTATATACGAATGCCTGAGCCCCTATATCTATATGCCTGCCTGAGCCCCTATATACACCAGCCTGAGCCCCTATATACAAATGCCTGAGCCCCTATATCTATATGCCTGCCTGAGCCCCTATATATGCCTGCCTGAGACCCTATATATGACTGCCTGAGCCCCTATATCTATATGCCTGCCTGATCCCCTATAGCCTGCCTGAGCCCCTAGATACAAATGCCTGATCCCCTATATCTATATGCCTGCCTGAGCCCCTATATACAAATGACTGAGCCCCTATATCTATATGCCTGCCTGAGCCCCTATATATGCCTGCCTGATCCCCTATATACGAATGCCTGAGCCCCTATATCTATATGCCTGCCTGAGCCCCTATATATGCCTGCCTGAGCCCCTATATACGAATGCCTGAGTCCCTATATCTATATGCCTGAGCCCCTATATATGCCTGCCTGAGCCCCTATATCTATATGCCTGCCTGAGCCCCTATATATGAATGACTGATCCCCTATATCTATATGCCTGCCTGAGCCCCTATATCTGCCTGCCTGAGCCCCTATATCTATATGCCTGTCTGAGCCCATATCTCTATATACGTGCCTGAGCCCCTCTTTCTAGATACCTACCTGAGCCCCTATCTCTATACACCTGCCTGAGCCCCTATATACACCTGCCTGAGCCCCTATATACACCTGCCTGAGCCCCTATCTCTATATGCCTGCCTGTGTGCCCCTATAAACACTTGCCTGAGCCCCTATATACACCTGCCTGAGCCCCTATATCTATATACTTGCCTGTGTGCCCCTGTTTTCCTGCCTGATCCCCTATATTTTTTAAAAATCCCTGTCTAAGGGGGAAAAAAACCCTGCCGGGAACGAGGAAAAAATTATTTTTATATTATATATATATTTTTTTTTATCATAAAATTTTAAAATATTAAATATTTATTTTATATATCTTTTATTTTATTTTGTTTGGTGACAGCTGGGAAGGTCCTTAATGGGGTGTAAACCCCGCGAGTTTTTTTCGGGGGTTAAACCCCAGGAAAAGAGGTAGGAAAATTTTTGTCCCCAAAGGGGTTCCCTGGCCTTTTTTAAAATAGAACCCATGTAGTTTGTGTGGTGTTAACCTCAAAAAGGGGGGTTAACATCGTTTTTAGGTTTATGGCTGCTTCACCCAAAAAACCAAAGGATGGTTTTTTTGGGGAGTGGGAAAAGGGGTTGGGGTGAGTGTCTACTCCCCTTGTTTCCCCCCTGCCCAAGGTTTTGGGGGGCTACCCGTTATAAAGTAAGTAGTAGCGGGAACCGCCCTGTCTGTCATACAGGTCAAGGGGGGGGGGTCGGTCGTTGGGCCCCAAGGGCTCCCTGGGGGAAAAATTTGTTAAAAAGTGTAGGGGGACTGAATTTCTGGGGGGGTTTCAGCCCGGGCGGGAAAAGGTTTTTGGGGTTTTTTTTGACGGGCCGGGGTGGGTTCGGGTGCCCCTTTTGTGCTAAAAAAGGGAGGGGGGTTGTGGAAAATTTTTTTAAACCCGGGGTCGGGGGGGGCCCCCCCTTTTTTAACAAGGGGGAAGGGGATAGGGGCCCGGCTTAAAATTTGAGTGGGGTTTAAGGGGGTGGGGTTTGAAGGGAACTTTAAAAAAAGGGGGAAGGGAAGAGGGGGCCGGGGGAAACCCAAGGGGTTCTTGGGGGGGTTTAAACCGTACTACAGGCAGGACGAAAACCCGGGAAAAAAAAATTTGGAAAGGTTTAAACCCCATTTTTAAATTTCCAGTAAACCCCCCCCCAAACAAAAAGGTTATGTTTTTAAGGGCAAAGGGAAACCCAAAAAGGGGAGGGAGGAAGCCGGAAAAGGCCCAGGGGAAACCTTTGGGCTGTTTGGCAAAAAGGTTAGGGGACAAGGCCTAAAACAGGCTTGTTTTAAAATTTGAACCCTTTTATCCGAGGGGGACCAAAGGAAAATCTAGGGGTTTGGGGGCAGGGCACCCGGGCACATGGGTTCCCGGGGGCCCTTTGGGAAAAAAATTTACTTTTTTGGAAGGAGGGGGCGTTGGGGGCCCTTTTCCGGGTTCCTTTGAGAGGTTTCGAGGGGGGGGGCGCAGCTAAAAGGGAATGGGGGAAGGTCCCTGGGCCCCTTTAAAAGGGTTGGGGAAAACCCAGGGGGGTTTTTAACCCCAAGCCCAAGGACGGCCAAAAGGGGGTTTTTAAAATTTGGCTAAGGGGAGTTATTGGCCCGGCGGGGCGTTAAGGGCCGGGGGTGCGGGCGGGGCCCCGGGGGGTTCGCCCCAAGCCAAAGGAAGGGCCCGGGGATGTGGGCGTCCTTTACAAGCATGGGGCCCTAAAACCCAAGGATGGGGGGCTTCCCCTCCCCAAAAGTAGTGGGAAGGGTGGGTTTTTGTGTTTCGTTTTGCCCCCGTCCCCCCCTTTGGGCCGGTTTGGGGTTTTACCCGCTGTTTGGGGTAAGGTTGCCCCCGAAAAGTGGGGAGCCCTTGGGGGCCCCATCGTGGAGAGGGTTTAGGGCCCCTTTTGAGGACTTCCTCCACCCCCAGCAGGGCCCCGGGGGAACCTAAAAAAAACCCGGCCCTTCCCAGTAAGACTTTTCCCTTTTTTAAAAGGGGGGAAGAGAAAAATCTTTTGGGGGGTTTGGCCGTTTCCGGGGGTTTCCCGGGTTAAACGGAGCCAAGTCCAAAAAAGGGAAACCTAATTACCAGGCCACGGGCCGGGTTAATTGCTGGCACTGCCAGGAACGGGGGATTTTGTGGCCCCCAAGTGCCCGATGTTTTACTAAAACCCAGGGGAATGTAAATTGGGGCGAAGGTCTTATTTTGCCAGGTGTTATGCCCCCCCAAAAAGAAACTATGGGCGGGGGGGCCGTTCAAAGTGTGTCGGGTGGGGTTTGGGGCCATTCTGGGGATGGCCTTAATGGACTATGGGAGTGGTGCCCCACAGCCCGTGCCAGTTTAGTGGATCCGGGTAAACCCCCAAAACCCATTCCCTGGGGGGGGTCTGTATAAAGGGGGACATTTAAAGACTACCCCACCGCCGTATCCCGTATGATCCCTGGGGGAAAGGGTTAATCTTGAAGTCGGTGTTGAAAAGGGGACTTTTTTGCCCCATGTGATATTAGGCCGGGTTTTTCCCCATTATTTGGAATGTATGGGGAAAAAGGGAGGCCCAAGGTGTTGAAAAAAATGGGTCAAAAGGGGTGCAAACCCGGCAAGTCCGGTAAAAAGGGGTGTCGGGGGGTTTCTGAAAATTTTCCCTTAAGGGCCCTGGCGGGAAAGTTTCAGGAAAAAATCCCCAGAAATAGAATTTTTTACATTCCCGGGTTTTGCCAGGGGAAAATTTGGGAGGGAAAGAATTTTAAAGGATCCCAAGTTAGAAAACCGCCTGGCGGAATGTCAAAGTATAAATGGGGTGCAGAAAGGGAACCTGCCCCCCTTTTGGGGGTATCCACATTTTGCAGCGGGGAAAATTCTTTTACGGGTAAAGAAGCCCCCAACGGGGGTAAAAACATCTTGTGGTGCCACTGTACATGTGGCATGGTTTGGAGCGGGGTCTTTAAACATGTGCTGGGGGGCCCTTTTTGGGGGAAGAAAAAGGGGCCCAAAGGAGGCTTTTAAACAAAATTTTTTAAATGGCCCGGTATATATAGGGGGTGAGGAATTTTGTCTTTTTTTGCCCGGAATGCCAGTTTTAATCCCCCAAGGGCCCAACACCTCCGAAACCCACTATTTTCCGCTATGATCATTAAAAAGGGGCCGTTTGGCGCTTTCGTATGGCCCGGGTGGGGCCCAACTTCCTAAGTCTCCCGAGGCCCCCCAGACACATTTGTTGGTTTGCTAGCTTTGCCCCCCTTTTTATCCGGAAGCCCCCCCCACTTGGGGAAACTCAGTAAGGTGATTGAAAGGGAAAAAAACTATTCCCATGTTTACCAGAACGGGGGATTCCAAAAAAACCCTCACCGCCCGGGGGAACCCCTTTTATGTTAAGATTAAAAAAAGAGCTGTGTCGCCCCCAAAATTTTTCAAAATTTAAGAACCTGGGATATCCCCCTCGACTGCGGCCTTTTGTAAAAAAGGTTTTAACCCGGAAATTGAAGGGGATGCTAAAAACAGTAGTGGGACAAGGAGGGGAAAAGGGATGGGACCGGTTTTTGCATCCCTTTAATGTTCTCTAAAAGGGGGTTCCGCAGGTTTTCCCAGGGTTTTTCCCTTTTTTTGAACTCTTATAAAAGTAGACACCCCAGGGGGCAAATTAAAGATATAGTTTTAAAGAGACCGGGAACTGGACCCACACGCCTCCCCGCGTGTCATTGACATTTTTGGCCGAAAAATTTGCAAGATGGGGTTTTCCCTGCGTGATCCCAAAATTTGTGAAAGAGAAAAATGCGGAAGCAAAAAGCCGGGTTTTGTAAAAACGGTCTGCAAAATTAAGGCCTTTCCCCAGGTGACCCGGGTTGGTGGGGTTCCAAAAGCGGAAAAAAAAAATTTTTCTGGAAAAGTGGCGGGGGCCCTTATGGGGGCCCGAAAAAAAGGTCAGTGAATGAACTATAGGTGTATCACCCGGGGAAAAAGGAAAAGGCTCCAGATTACACTTTAAATTTTTACTCAACCCCCGGGAAAGGAAGAAAACCCCCTTTGGTGCTGCGTTTTTAAGCCTTGGAAGCCCCTAGTCACGACCTGCCAGAGGTCCGTATCTCGACTCCTTGCCCAAAAGTACAAGTACAGGAGGTGAAAGGTTTTTGGGGAGAAATAGGCTTGTTTTCGGATTCCCAGGTAGAACGCAGGTTAAAGCATGCCCATAGGGACGGAACGGGTCAAAAAGTAAGGTTGAGGCCTATCGTGGCCGGGGCCCCAAAAGGCCCAGGCCCCTCTCGGAGGGGGGGAAAAAATTTAATGTTGGGCACGGGGGGTTTTATAAAAAAGTCCAGAGGGGTTTGGTCCACCCCCCATAGCCCTTTCATTCCAAAACCGATGGTAGCCAAAGGGTTTTCTGTAATGATTTAGGAAGTTTAAAATAAAGATGTCCAAATTTTGATGAATACCCGATGCCAAAGTGGTTGAGCTCATGGGAAAAGGTTTTGGGGGCCCCGCAGATACTCCCCAACTCGGGGACCTAACTAAGGGTTTTTTGGCGGGTTTGCCACTTAAAAAACAGCCAGGGGGGAAAACCCCCCTTTTTCTAAAAACCCGACGGTCCTTTTCAATATGTGGTGTTGCCCTTTGGCCTAAAAGGGCCCCCCGGGCCCTTTCCGGGGTTAGGGATATTGTCCTAGGGCCCCAACATAAAAAATATGAAAAGCTGAATTTTAAGTTGTATTTTTTTTTAGCTTAGACGGGAATCCCACCTGGCTGGTTAAGCTGCCCGGGAAATCCATTCGGGAGGCGGGGGGTCTCACCGAAAACCCCAAGAATGCGCCATGGGCCCTTTGATGAGGCGCGTTTTTGGGGTAAAAAAAATTGGTCGGGGAGTAATTCCCCCCAAACTAGACAAAATCGGGGGCTTTTTTTAAAAATTGGCCCAAGCCGGGTGTCAAAAAAAAACGGGGTTTAAAGTTTTTGGGGGTTGGGCCCGGGGGATTTTATAAAAGGGTTTTTGTGCCAAAATTTCGCCTCTGGGGCCCCCCCCCCCTTAAAAGACCTCCCCAAAAGGGTCTAAATCCACTAAGGAAAAGGGGGACAAGGAAGCAGATAAAGCTTTTTTCAGATTTTTGAAAAAAGTGCTTTCCCAAAGGCCCAGTTTTTAAGTTGCCCTGTTTTCAAGGCAAAATTTCCTGGTACGGGGCAGTTTGCCTCTAACAAGGGACTGGGAGCTGTACTATCCCGGTGATTGAGGGGGAAAAAAAAACACCCCTTTGGTTTATTTAAAAGCAGAAAAAATGACGGCAGAAAGAAAAAAAAACTACCCCATCTTTAAAAGAGAGGTTTTGCTTTAAAGGGGAAATTGAATCTCTAAAGTACAAACCTGAGGGGCCCAGAGGTTTAGGGTGGTCACAGACCATTCCCCCCCAAAAAAGGGATGGCACAAAAAAAGGGCAAAAATGCCAGAGTGATGAGGGGTTCCTAGTCTACAGGATTATAGGTTTTTTTGTAGAAACATCGCCCAGGTTCCCAGCAAGGCAATGCGGACCAATGTCGCGTACCCATTTTCCTGGAAGCACAAGGGGGTTCCCCCAGGGGCCCGAGCAGGGGTGGGGGGGGGGGTATGTTTAAAGGGGGCAGCTGGGGGGAAAGGGCCTTAAAAGGGGTGTACTTTCCCGCGAGATTTTTTGGCTTTTCGCCAGGGAAAAGAGAGTAGGTTAAAAAAAGTCACCAAGGTTTCAATGGCCTGGTGAAATAGAAGCCATTTTAGTTTTTGTGGTGTTTTAAAATCAATAAGGGGTTTAAAATACGTTTTTTTGGTAGGTTTTTGGCTGCTTCAGCCCAAAACCTTGGATGGCTTCTATTGGGAGTAAAGGGAAAGCGTTGGGTGGGTGTTACTCCCCCTTTTTCAAAACCCGACCCGGATTTGGGGGGGTAGCCCTTTAAGTCAGCTAGTCAGTGACCAGCCTGTCTGTCAATACAGGTAAGGGTTTGGCCCGAGGGGGTCGGGTTTACTTGGAGTACCCGGGAAACCCCACCTTTGACCCTTTGCTTGGGCAAGTGTAGTGGGGAAAATGCACTGGGCCCAGCCAGCACTCAGCCCGGCCCGGCAGTTTTTTTTGTTTTGTTATTTGGTTTTTCATTGGCATTCGTTTTTGTTTTAAAACCCGTTGTGCCAAAAAAACACGGGGGGGAAAACCCGTGCTGGAAAAAAGCTTTAAAACCCGTCTGTGTTTTCTGTTACTTGGACTGCGGGTCCCCGGCCGGAAATTAAACGGGGTGGAAGCTTTCAATATATTTTTAAACACACCACATGCCTGGACCCGGGGAGGTCTTTTGTTTTATGGCCCCTTTTTGGAAAGGGGAACCCATAAAACTTTTCCCTTTTTTGGGGGACGTATATTCCTGTTTTTAAATGGGGGGCGTATTTACCCCAAAAATTAAGGGGTTACTGGAAAATTTTGGGATTTTTGATTTTTGTGGGCCAAATTTCAGGGGGCAGTATGGTGGGGGAAAAACCCGGCCTGAAAGGGGGTGAACCAGATGGAGAAGAAAAAAGGAAAGTGAACGAAAAGCTGGGTCAAAAAAACCGGGCTTTCGGTGAGTACTAAATGTTAAATGCGTTTTAATCACCCCTTTTTTTTCTCAGTGAATTTTACTTCCCATTTTGTATCTAAAACCCCTATTTGGTTTACTGTATGGTGATAAAAATTTTGTAATCAGAGCCGGGGTACAGCTGATAGTCACATGTGGGGGTTGTGTTCCAAGGTTTTGGGTCTTTTAAAGGGTTATTTATCCTTTTAAAAGGGGGGTTTTCCCATTATAAGGTTTCAGGGCCCGTTTAGTGAGCCTTTGGGGTTGGGAATTTAGGGGCGTGCTTTTTGGTTGTCTCTTTGCTCCCTCTTCCCCCCCCCCAAACAAACACCAGGAGCCCCAGTAATTTCTATACAGCAAGGGGGGAAGGGGGGGTTTTCTGCCAGAGTTTAAACCCTTGTGTGTGGCATAGGTCCCGTTGCAGGAGGGGTGGGTCTGAGGTTTTGAGAGGAAATTTTGAAAACTGATGCTAATAGCAGAGGGAGAGGGGGGCAAGTTTTTCCATATTCCCCTCTTACTTACAAGTTTTCCACATTCCCCCAGAAAAACAAAAAAAAATCAGGGAAAAGACACAGGGCAGCTGGGAAGTGTTTTATCCCCAGGGGTGTCTCACTAATACAGGGAAGGCATGAAGGGGGATTCACATGCTTGATCTGTATAGTTTTTGTTTAGTGACGTTCCACAGGAAAACATTTTTGATTTTTGTAACAACAGGGTCACTGGGTGTCACATTATTTTGTGTTTGGGGGGAAAGGGGGAAGCAGGGACCCACAGGGGTTTAAACCAGGGGGAGCAAGGGGCCCCAGAAAACCCGAAATCCTCCTCCCCCTCCCTCCCACTACAGAAGCCAAAAAGTGCAGGAAGGCTCTCTGCTCCCCCCTGGCTTCAAAGGTTGATGTGTCTTTAAAGGGCCTGACAGCCAGTAAGATAAGGATAAAAAAGGCGGTGGTATAGAGATTTGAGAAGCTTTATGCACTCCCGCTAACAGGGCTAAATCAAAATCAGGTTTGGACTTTTTTAAAGAACATATATTGCAAAAACGGGTTGTTTTTTTTTTTTGGGTCTTTTAATTAAAAAACCCCAAACATTGTAGCGAGCAACCCCTTTAAGTAGTAAAAGTTTGGGGGGCTTGGTTTTGTTGAAATGTTTTTTTAAATACAAACTTCGCTGGTTTGACTTGCTCCATGGAAGGGTGGTTTTTTTAAATGACTGTTATTTGGGGTATTTCAAGGTCAAATTTGGGGGGGGAGCGATTTTTTAAAAAGCAAAAATTTTCATCGCGATTTTAATTGTACACTGGGTGCTGAGGAGAATTTGGGGGGATCCCTTTTGGGGAAAATGCAGGGAAAAATTTGTACAGGGAAAGGGCAGGGGGAGGGGAATTAGTGTTGGGGGGGTGCAATTTTTTGGGGGCGAGGGGTTGGGGGGGCCCTTGGGTGTACTGAATAGGGCACCAAAATGCTTGGGCCCCGGGCCCCCCGTGCTTTTTGTTTGACATGTATCATTCACATTTTCCCCTTTTTTAAGTGGTTACTATGGGGCATGAAAGTTGTGGGGTCTTATTGTCTTGGGGGATTTCAAATCTGCAGTTTTTTTGGGGCACTTCCCCTGCAAACTGTTGATGCCCGATTTTTTAAACTTTAAAACCGGGAAATGGCTGCAAAAAGGAATGGAAATTTTTAAAAAGGGGGGACTTATCCCTCTCCCTTCCCGTGGAAACCACTTTTGGATTTGGTCACACCATTTTTAATGGAAAAAAGTTGACTAGGGGGGCCCAGGAAAATCAGTCCGGGGGCTTTTGATTTCAGTAAATGATTCTCAATTTTTTTTGGAGCGTCTTACTTTCTCTGCGGGCTCTTTTGCCCAAAAGCTCTGTAAAAAAAGAGACGATGCTGCAACCCCTGCTTTTAATCACTAAGTAACACTGCAGCTCACATAGCACACGACCATATAGTCAGGAGATCAGGACAAATCATCTGCTACAGATCAAGGCTTCCACTCTTTATTGGAACATGTCTGTACATTGGATTGCACAGGGTTTAGTTTTCATCTGATTTTTCTTCTGCTGTAATCATCAATGGAGAACATTTCCGAATGTGAAGATCTCTAGAGCAAAAAACCAATCTTTTAATTTTAACTTCTTGCCCATATTTCCTGTGGAAGAAAACAGATAAATGTCACAATGTTTTCATTTAGATCCAGGATCATCTGGACATAAAGTCATCAGCCTCTCACACATATGGATGGTGTTACCGAGCACTGCCAGGACCAGAAATACGACCCAATACACCGCAATCCCTCCCCACATAGCGCTACATATACAGTGAAGGAAATAATTATTTTATCCTTTGCTGATTGTGTAAGTTTTCCCACTGACAAAGACATGAACATTTTATAATTTTAAGGGTAGGTTAGTTTTAACATTGAGAGATGGAATATCCAAAATAATATCCAGAAAATCATATTGTATAAATTATATAAATTTATTTGCATTTTGCTAAGAGAAATAAGTATTTGATCCTCTACCAACCAATAAGAGTTCTGGCTCCTACAGACCAGTTAGACACTCGTAAATCAACTTGTTACCTACATTAAAGACAGCTGCGTTAAATAGTCATCTTTATAAGAAAGACTCATGTCCACAGACTCTATTAATCAGTCAGACTCTAACCTCCACAACATGGGCAAGATCAAAGAGCTTTCTAAGGATGTCAGGGACAAGATCATAGACCTGCACAAAGCTGGAATGGGCTTCAAACCCATCAGTAAGACGCTGGGTGAGAAGGAGACACCTGTTGGTGCAATAGTAAGAAAATGGAAGGAATACAAAATGACTGTCAATCAACATCAATCTGGGGCACCGTGCAAAATCTCACCTCTTGGGGAATTCTTGATCACGAGGAAGGTGTGAGATTAGCCTAAAACCTAACGGGGGGAACTTGTTAATGATCTCAAGGCAGCCGGGACCACAGTCACCAAGAAGACCACTGGTAGCACATTACGCTGTAATGGTTTAAAATCCTGCAGTGCCCGCAAGAACCCCCTGCTCAAGAAGGCGCATGCGCAGGCCCATCTGAAGTCTGTCAATGAACACCTGGATGATTCTGTGATTGGGAGAAGGTGCTGTGGTCAGATGAGACATAAATTGAGCTCTTTGGCATTAACTCAACTCGCCGTGTTTGGATGAAGAGAAATGCTGCCTATGACCCAAAGAACACCGTCCCCACTGTCAAGCATGGAGGTGGACCATTATGTTTTGGGGGTGTTATTCAGTTTCTTCATGATGGTGATATGTGGTCATGATGTGACGGTAGTATTAGGTGCTTCTATATATTTGTCGTTATTGATATTATTGGTCTTGATATATTGATTTTGTCAGTAACAGTATGATGGTTTTAGCCAATATATGGTAGTGATCAGGAATTATTTGGTCCTTGTATATCGTTGTTATTGGTAATATTGGTCTTGGTATATTGTTATTGGTCTTGGTATACTGGTTTGGTCAATAAACTTTGGTGGTATTAGTCACTATATAGTGGTGACATGCGCTGATAATGTGGCCCTTATGCTGACCCACAAAATACAGATTGCAAGTCAATTAAACTGTTAATTATAAACTCCAACAAAAACTAAACCCAAAAACAAAGCCACAAACAATTGAATTTTTTCTTGTTCACCTCACAATTTTTTATTTTTGTTTTTGCAGGGTGGGGAAGAGAGGCCAGAGGGAACAGACTTTTTTTGAAAGTTATTTTCTTCTATTACACATTTCCCTTTTAATAGAAATTCTCTAAAAATTATGAAACTAAAATTCCATCTCATTCTACAGAAGCCGGCCTCCCGCAGATACGTACGGAAATGTTTCCTGTAATGCAGCGAGGACTAAAAGAGGGAAACAATGGGCGCATTTACTGCAGCACTTTACACCAAAATCCCAGGGGCAGCCTTAAACCAGGTCTATTAGGATTTAGTCAGTTTTTAGACACTTATTTAAAGGGGTTTTTCCACGAAGTAAAATTGACATGGGAAGCTTGCAAATGAAATAACAAACATTTTCACCATTCGTTATTATTAAAAATTCTGCACTGTTTTTCCTTTAGCTGCTCCTTAAGTGATGCAGTGTTTACAGCTCATCTCCAGGGGATACGACCAGGGCAGAGAGCTCCTCAGTCCTGGTAGCACATGCTCAGACATCACCTCTCCTCTCATGCAGCTACTGAGTGTTCAATTCCCAGGTGCTGTCCCTCTACTCCCATCCTCTGTTCTCCTTAGTAATTAGTCAAACAGGGCAGATAAATAAAAAAGAAACCTCAATCAGGTTTGTGCATTAATAAAAAGAAAAAAACAACACAGGTTTGGTTCTTGCAGGGATTTGAACCTAGGACCCTTGTGCTGTGAAGCAAAAACATTACCTCTCAGCTACTCAAGCTTTACGCATAAACAGACCTTTCTTTGACTACAGAGAGGGGAAGCCGGGTTTGATGTCATCCTGTTGGGTCACATGATATGCAATTCAAACAAATCACACACGCCCCCTTCTGAGCACACAGAGTTGAAGAGCTGGATGCAGGAGGTATGAAATGAGATTGTGGCAAAACCCCTTTAATGAATCCAACAAAAGGGGTGTGGCTTTATGTGTGACATCATAGTATATAGACACTTACTAGATGTCTTACTTTTTTATTATAAATGTGGATTTCACTTCTTGCATTGAAAGGAATGAAATATGTGAAAGCAGTGAAAATCCACAAAACTTCTAAGGCCTCGTTCACATCACATTTATGGCCCCATTCATAGTTACTGTAGACCAGGCTGTTGTGTCCGAAACAGAAAGCGCATATGTTCATTATATAGAGCAAATGTAGTGCAATTCCTATAGGTCTCTGTGGCCTCGATGCAGTATCCATTGGGATAAATTATCCTGGCAGATGCCATAAACATGATGTGAGTGGGGCCTAAGGCAGACAGAGCGGCTGCAGATATGAAACACACACCATATCTAGAATCTGCAGCAGATTGTAGGACTATATATATATATATACTGTAAGCGGGCGCCTCTCTCAGGATCGCAGTCCAATGCCGATAGAGATGCAGATAGGTTGCTTTAGGTTCAACATGGATCCTCCCGCGTTTTATTGGCACAACAGGTATACAATGTTCAACGTATGCCAAACATAAAACAGAAGAGAAAATAAATAAAACTCCTGCTCATCTGAGCGCTGGCTACACAGTGCAGTTTACCCTCAATACACCTTTTCAGCACGCAGTGCTTAAGCGAGATCCTGGATATCTCCAGTGAGACACTTCTCAGGTCAAACTCCTTGACCTGCGGAATCTCCCTTATAGAAAACATTAGGTACGGCAATAACCAGTCCCAGTCTTTCCATCCTAGTCTACTACCCTTTTTAGCATCCCCTTCAATGTCCTGTTAAACCTCTCTACAAGGCCATCCGTCTGGGGGTGATATACTGAGGTTCTTAGGTGTGAAATATTTAAGAGGCGACACAGCTCTTTTGTAATTTTAGACATAAAAGGCGTTCCCTGATCCGTGAGGATCTCTTTGGGTCTCCCTGTCTGGGTGAACATGTGAAACAGTTCCCTTGCAATAACCTTAGATGATGTATTTCTGGGTGGGATGGCTTCTGGATAACGGGTGGCATAATCTAGTACAAACAAAATGTGTTGGTGGCCCCTGGCAGACTTTGGAAGTGGTCCTACCAGGTCCATAGCGATGCACTCAAATGGCACTTCAATTATTGGTAGCGGAACTAGCAGGTTACGGACGTGTGGCCGAGGGGTATTAACCTGACATTCTGGACATGAATGACAAAAATCCTCTACTGCTTTATATATACCGGGCCAGTATAAATTCCACTCAATGCGCTCCCTGGTCTTGTCTACCCCTAGATACCCACCCAGCACATGCGAATGACCAAGCTCCAAGACCAGGCGTACATGTGACTGCGGCATCACAAGTTGTTCTACAACCCCCATTTGGGTCTTCTTTACCCTGTAAAAGAGATTATCATGTACTACGAAATGTGGATACCCCAAATTCTTGTCAGGTTCTTGCCGTACACCATTTATGACCATAAAACTTATCCAGGCGGTTGCTAGGTTTGGATCCTTTAACTGCTCCGTCCCAAAGTTACCTCTGGCAACCTGCAAGGTGGAAAACTCAGTCTCGGGGAGATTTTCCTCCAAATCTCCCACCAGAACCATTAAGGGGAAACTATCAGGACCCTCTGATATCCCACAGGTTCACACACTTTAGACACACGTTGTTTACACTCCTTGGCCTGCTTATTCTCCCATACATTCCAAAATAAGGGAAAATCCCGGTCTATTATAACATGGTGCATTAAGTCCTTTACAACGCCAACTTCATGATTCATGGACCCACATGGAGTCTTTACTGTGACTACAGCCATGGGATAATCCTTAGTGTCCCCATGTATACAAACCACCCCCAGGCAACGGGTCTGGAGTTTATCAGGGTCCACTAAATTGGCACGGACTAATGTCACCAGACTCCCAGAGTCCATTAAGGCCATCACGGACCGGCCTCCTATCCGGACTGGGCACTCTTGCCGTTTGCTCATATTTTCCTTTTGAGCAGCATAAACAGGCCTAGCAAAATAAGACTGGCACCTCCCAAAGTCACATTCCATGGGCTCTGCAATCATAAGGCACTTGGCGGCCACATGTCCAAGTTCCTGGCAGTGCCAGCACACTAACTGGCCCCGCGGCCTGGTAATTAAGTCCTTCTTTGGACACGGCATCCGTTTACTGGAACGCTCAGGAAACGTGCCACCCTCCTTAGCATATGTTCTCTCTCCCCCATAATAGCAGGAACAGTCTTACCATATGCTGGTCTCTTCTGGTTCCCGGGGCCATGCAGGTCCTGGAGGAAGTCCTCAGTGGCCGTAAACCTCTCCACTATGGACATCAAGTCGTCCACACTTTTTGGGTCAGAGTACCCCAAGCAGCGCTGTATCCTCACCAACAGGACCCGGACAAATTGATCATAGACGAACCGTTCCGCTATTTGCGCAGGTGTGAGCTCCTCCGGCTGTAGCAACTTGCTGGTAAGGTGGAATAGGTCAAACATTTGTGACCTAGCTTCTTTATTGGTGTCGTACTCCCAGGTGAAGACTCGCCGCACACGAACAGCCAAGATAACGCCAAGCCGGGCCAGTATTTCCTCCTTTAACCTTGTATATACACTGGTGTCCTGGACTCGCAGGTCAAAGTAAGCCTTCTGGGGTTCACCCGTCAGGAAGGGAGCAAATACGTCCGCCCACTGATCTTGGGGTAGCTGCGGCCCCTCTGTGATCCTCTCAACTGTGACCAGATAAGCTTCAATGTCGTCCTCAGCAGACATTTTTGTCAGCGCCCTTTGCACCAGCTGACGGGGTGCCGACTGCAACCCCTGAGATGCCCATGGTCTCTCGGTTAAGGCTTGTAGAGTCTGGTTCATCATGCACTGTTCTAAGGCTGTAGCATCTGCATCTGCAGGAGCAGACGATTGCTCTCACTTTGGGCCTTTACTGCTTCTTCGTGCACCTGTTTTTGTTGTGCACTGGCCTCCTGTTGTGCATTAACCACTCGTTGGAATGGAGGTTGGATTGAACTAACTGCTTGATCAGCTCGTCCATTTTAGCAGTTTCATCCTGTAGTGTAGTGGCAGGTTTCAACCAAGACATGGGTCACCACACTCACTCTGTCTGTCTGTTTAAAGTGCCCGTTGCATCCTCCACCATATGTTAGCGGGCGCTGCTCTCAGGATCACAGTCCAATGCCGATAGAGACACAGACAGGTTGCTTTAGGTTCAACACGGATCCTCCCACGTTTTATCGGCACAAAAGATATACAATTCAACGTATGCCAAACATAAAACAGAACAGAAAACAAATAAACTACTGCTCATCTGAGCGCTAGTTATACAGTGCAGTTTACCCTCACTACACTTTTTCAGCACGCAGTGCTTAAGCGAGATCCTGGATATCTCCAGTGAGAAACTCCTCAGGTCAAACTCCTTGACCTGTATGTCAGATCCACCTGGTCAGCTGACTAGCTGACTTATAAAGGCCAGCCCAAACTCTGGCCTGGAATAAGGGGAGCAGACACCCACCCAACACTTTGTCTACTCCAGATAAATGGCGTCCCGGGTTTTGGCTGAAGCAACCATACTACGGGTAAACGTATGTCACCCACTTACTGTGTCTGACACAACACAAACAAATGGCTTCTTCTCACCCAAAGGGCCCGGTTTACCTTGGTGACATGTTACTTATATTTCTTTGTCTGGTGTAAGCCAGAAATCTAGCTGGGATGTACACCCCATTATGGACCTTCCCAGCTGCCACCTTACAATATATATATACACACACAGTATATATTGTGATGATCCACTCACATCTTGGACCGGCTCAAGGGGTCTTAGCTCACGGAATCGCCGTCTTTGGTAAATGGGTTGGTACTGCAACACCATTTGGACCACATGGTATGTTGAAACTGGCCTCAATCAGCTTTATTGTTTAGGCACAGTTAACAGAACACAAAACAAGCAGAAACCTTAGGCCGTCTAGCCACTAACTTCAACAGAATTAGAAACCCCTCTCTACATGCCATCTGGACCTTATGTCCAGCACCAGCAGTACTGTACACTCCAAACACAGTGTTAGGCTTCTTTCAAGAACTCTGTGGTGCCTGAGCTCTCTCCTCAGCTCTGCTGCTTCAACTTCCAGGTAGCAACCACGCCCCCTGATTACCTGGAGAAGTAGGCTTTTTATAGCTCTTCATGGACCTGCCCAAAATGTGGCCTGGAACATGGGGACCTGGAACGTGGGAACACGGAGACCTGGAACGTGGGAACAGCCACCCATCCATCTGTAGCTGTTCCGGGAAAGCCAGCCCATAATGGCTGGGCATCAGCCATACTAGCTATAGGTGTCAGCAACCTAATATTGCTGACCGACAACTGGCATCCCCCACCGAGACCAGGCCCTCGGTGGCACGTTGCTAGCAGGTGACCTGTTGTATGCCACCTAGTGGCAGCACCATGCGACTGCCTAAGGTCGCTCTGCCACAATATATATATTAATACCTGTACACCTCATAGAAGATAACATTGTAGTAGTGTTTTACAATCTGGTAAGCCTTGTGCAACCATCTACATTCTTTTTGTTATCAATGTAGATGAGACCAGGCTTTGTGCAATTGTCTACCTTTTTAACAGAGTTCCATTTTGCATATGTAGATGAGGGCACGACAGATAAAACATTCCTTCCTGACTTAAATACAAGCATACAAAAAGATGGTTTGGACGACAGCAAAGTAAAAGCAGGTATCAGCTTTATTCCAGAGTGAGAAACACCATCACAATGTTTCGGCCTGTCTGTGCATGGCCTTTTTCAAGCAGCATAAAATACAGAGTGTAATGCAGGTGTATTTAAGGGGATATTAGACCCTCCTCAATCACATAACATCCAATCAAGTGACAAGCATTAATAAACATTTAACAAACACATGTGCAGGTGGATATTCATAGGTTATTATTATTATTATTTATTTTAAAGCGCCATTGATTCCATGGCGCTGTACATTCGAGGGGGTTACATACATAACATAAGTCAAACGAGTACAATGATAAGTGATGACAATTGGCACGACAGTGGGAGAGAGGATCCTACCCGCGAGAGCTTACAATCTACAAGGAGGGGGAAAGAGACAGAAGGTGAGGGGCAGACATGTTTGTGGAGGAAGTAGTGACAACAAGGTTAGTGTAGGTTATAGGCAAGCCTGAAGAGATGGGTTTTCAGGTTGCTTTTGAAGCTGGTGAAAGTGGAGGAGAGTCTTATGTGTTGGGGCAGTGAGTGTGGGTGAAGCACGGGAGAAGTCTTGGAGACGGTTGTGTGAGGTCAATACAATGGTGGACATAAAACATCACCTCTTATAACTCACTATCCCATTGCCTGGGGAACTCAAGACATCAGATGCATACATACCGCGCCTAATACATCGCGGCGTGAGTTCTCCAGGCAATGGGATAGTAAGTTATAAGAGGTGATGTTTTATGTCCATCATTGTATTGACCTATGAATATCCACTTGCACATGTGTTTGTTAAATGTTTATTAATGCTTGTCACTTGATTGGATGTTATGTGATTGAGGAGGGTCTGATATCCCCTTAAATACACCTGCATTACACTCTGTATTTTATGCTGCTTGAAAAAGGCCATGCACTGACAGGCCGAAACGTTGTGATGGTGTTTCTCACTCTGGAATAAAGCTGATTCCTGCTTTTACTATGCTGTCGTCCAAACCATCTTTTTGTATCCTATGGTGGTGAGTTTGAGGCTTGCTTGCCTTGGGACGAACTTTGCATTTTTATTGACCTTTTATGGTCTTATGTGGAATTTCTGTGCTGTTCCCATTTTTGTTTTGTTTTTTTTTAAATACAAGCATATCAATATTCCTTTGCATTTCAAGGGAAGGATTGTTTTCCCCAAAGTTAAACAGATTCTGCAAATTAGTTTTACATTAGCCAATCAGATGACTTTTCATGTTACCCAATGGAAAAAATTGTATAAGAAGTGATTGAAAGATTGTGAAAAGGTGTGAATGAATGGAGGTATAACATCAAGGTATTAGGTACATTCAT
Organism: Phyllomedusa bahiana; assembly: GCA_025379985.1. Lineage (NCBI taxonomy): Eukaryota > Metazoa > Chordata > Amphibia > Anura > Hylidae > Phyllomedusa > Phyllomedusa bahiana. Next base: position 39,690 of record JAODAL010025294.1, read on the forward strand.
CCATAACTTTCTGGGGATAGTTGCTGTCTTTTTGGACTGAAATCTAAAATAAAGGCTTCATCTCTGGAAAAGAATCGAGGTTGTCTGTCCTTTATGGCGAAAGGTGGTAACATTCTATAGTTTTCTCGTAAGGGCTATAGAGCAGCACTATAATAATATGACAATACAGGTGTGTAACACTGGGCATGAATGTGCTTTCTTCTCCTTCTATACCATTGTACTGGTCTATGTGGAGGGGTTTGGGTGCAGATTCCCAGCACCCGGCCTAAAACTGATGTCCCCGTCCCTGAGCTCTGTAGGATGTAACTATGACCTGCTTCTCTAGGGTCACAGCTCTGGATTCTCCATTAGAGAACAATGTCATGGAGTATATCAGGGATGAGATGCACATGGAATAACATTACACCATAGACTGTGTCTACATTACAACCTGACATGGGAGTCATCATTATTTATAGGTCCTGGGGCTTCTGCCATTATATCTACCTGTCCCTGAAGGAGTCCTACTGACTATAACATTGCAGGATATCATCAGTGACCCTGTCAGCTTCCTTATACTGGTGACCAACAGCAAATCCACAGCAGACTTGGGACGCTGCAGACTCTAGAGCACCACAAGAACATTATAGGAATAGGGAGACACAATTACCTGTTACAGGCACACAGCGCGCACTCATTGGGGTATGTATTCCCATCTGTTCCACAAAGAGGTGAAAGTATTGAAAAGCAAATGATGGTATTCTTGTTGCATCTTGGCTGGAATGAGATGACATCACAGATTAGGGAGGACAATTATGAAATCCGTTTATTGACCGTATGGTAATGGTAACATTTTCTGGATAAGATGAACCCAATAAGAAATTTTCTTGCTTTCAGGGGGGTCACATACAAAAATCTCCAGAGAAAACTGCCCTGAGAACCCATATGGGATTAACCATACCATAAACATAGGACAGTCCTGCAGCATGAAGTTCAGAACAGCCACATTCACTTGTATTTACAGCATTTCTGGGTCACATTTGGTGCAAATTTCATGCTGAAAAGTCTTTCCAGATTGAAAGTGTGGATCTGATCCTGGATAATTATCATATTCCTCTTTATTAGCCGGGGGGAGAGCTGCTGCAGAAATGTCTCCTGCTCTGGAGGAATGAGCTTCATACAATTCTGCTGTGGGAGATTTCCCCCAGTGATAAGAGCTGATCTCAGCTAGTAGAGCACATTGATCAGTGATTGCCAGTGGCTCCTCATGGATAGGGAGGGTTGTCTGAGTTGTTTTGGAATTCTGTATTAGACAATTCTGGGTAAGTACAGCAGGTCCACTTGCTGAATAAGGGCAGCATTTTTGACAAACATACAGTCTATCCCTGCACATCTCTCCCCACCACCAGGTTGTGTAGGCCGCGCCATTGGTTCAGAAAGCAAGATGTCTACTGCGTTTTTCTATAAGAATACGACTTTGCACTTTTCCTTTTTTATTACATAAGACATTGAGAAAGATTTACTTTTTCTTTTCTAATATGGCCACTGTATACCTCAGCTGTATGGGCAACCCCCGACTGGCCATCTGCTGGAGCAGACAGATTCCCGGTGAGCTGGTCTTTTTGTGGGTTGCCTATCCTGCTCTTGTTGTATTCTTTACTATTTCATGTGTAAGTGATGGCCTCAGCATCCAGACTATGTGACCTCACAAGTAAAGGTTAGGCTTCGGCTATGCTAAGAGTTAAACTTTTTAAGCAGCCAGGACAAGAATCTCAAGTATGTCTACAGAACACACAAGCTCGTGCTGTGCTGGGCTGCATTGTCTGCCCTACGACTTGCCTGTGCAGAGTATAGTGGCTCTGCCTCCTGAGCTCCAGCAGAGGGAAATCCAGAGGACTCTCAGTCTCATCTCCTGCAGAATCTGGCCAGCTGTATCCCACATGCAAACCCTCCTCCACCCCCAGACTGCAAGATTAACTCCATGGGGAGTTTATTAACCCCTGCCATTACTGACCTGCCTGAGTGACGACAGGGGCTGAAATCCACTAGGGTTAGTAATGACCTGTATGGATGCTATAGGCTGACTTTAAGCCCATGGTGTCCATACAGATCATTACTAGCCTTGGTGGATTTCAGCCCGTATTGTTACATAAATAATATCATCTTTGTAGGGGCTGATATGGCTTTTGTAGGGGTCGGTAAATAGCCCCTATAGCAGTGATACAAGCTCCTTCAGACATGTTATTACTAGGGTCACATAAGACCCATCAAGATAAGTAACTAGCAGGATGCAGACTGTGGGCTGAAAAATAATTAACCCCTTACCAACATTTGAATATGTCATAGTACCGATAAGGGGCAATGTAGCAGGATTGCTTCAAAATCCTGCTACATAGGCGGTGGGTGCCGGCTGCTAATTGCAGCTGACACCCGTTGGTAAAAGCAGAGCTGGCTCCGTTCCCTGCTGTTTGACCATTTAGACTCCGCAGCCTCGATTATGGCCGCAGAGTCTACGTGAATGAGAAATGGTGCCGCACACCATTTCTCACTGCGATTAACACCGCCTTGAGAGATTGCGGGGTGACGATTGGTTTACATCGAGGCTGGAAGCCTTATGAAGACTTCCACAGCTGCCATAATTCCCCTTTTTTAAACCATATATATATATATATATAATATATATATATATATATTTTATATATATATATATATAATATATATATATATATATATATATATATTAAAAGTTTAGATCACCCGTCCCTTTTTGCCATTTTTTACCATTAAAAATAGATAAATGATAAAAATTGTTACACATGATTGGTATTGCCACGTCTGTAAAAGTCTGATCTAATAACGTACAGCATACGCTGAAAATCACAGAAAAAGAAAAAATATAAAATTGCAGTTTTTTTGTCATTTCACGCCCCCTAAAACTTTCACAATCAAAAAAGTTGCATCGATCCCAATCTGGAACCAATAAAAGAACACCAACGAATGCTCTCTTACTCCCGTTCATCAGTGGAAGTGCAAAAAAATTATTGGTCATAGGAAATGACACTGGCGCAAATTTCAAAAACAAAAAATGTTTGGATTTTTTTTACGGTAGTAAAACAATGAAAACCCTAGATATTTGGTATCAACGGAATCGAACCGACCTGCAGAATACAAGTCACACATCATTTATACTGAAGAGTCAACACCATAAAAACAAACCCACCCGCAAACATGGCACAAGTATGATTTTTTTCACATTTCACCACTCTCAAAATTTAAAGCTCTTTATTACCAGCTGCCAGGTGATGCTCCTCCAGCCACAGACTGCTGTAAAACTGAGTCTAAGCCTGGAGCGGGAGGGAAGCTGACAGATACCGACATCATTGTGTCTTGTAGCTCACTCGTTTTTCCCTCTCCGCCTTCCAAGAGCCATAACTTTTTTTTATTTTTCCACCTACATAGACATATGAGGGCTTATATTTTGCGGGACAAGATGCACTTTCTAATGGTGTTATTCATTGTACTATAGAATATACTTGGAAACCACAAAAAATTGTAAGTGGGGCAAAATGTGAAAAAAATGCACTTGCGCCGTATTTGCAGGAGTTTTGCTTCTACGGCGTTCAATCTTCACAATAAATGTGTTCTCTGTATTCTACAGGTTGATACGAATGTGGCAAAATCCAAACATTTTCTATTTTTCTGCAACCAAAAACTTTTTAGTACTAACACCAACGGACGTGAGTGAGGGGCGTTTTTTGCGGGTTGAAGTGCACTTTTTATTGTTACCTGTTTGGAATACATGCGTGAAATAAATAAAAAAAAAACCACAATTTTGATGTTTGGAATTTTTTTTCTTCTATGGTGTTCAGCGTACGGGATAAATGATTTTAGATTTTAAAAGTTCAGACTTTTTTGGACGCAACGATACCAAATATGGGTGACTTTTTTATTACTTATTTTCTTCATTTGTACAATAGCAAAACAAGGTGATTTGAATACCTTAAGATAGATAGATAGATAGATAGATAGATAGATAGATAGATAGATAGATAGATAGATAGATATTTAGACTGTAAAACATTTTTTAAAACTACAAAGATGGCGGCTACAGAAGCCTTCAAAAGGCTTTCAGCTGCCATGTTGAGTGATCGGGACACAGCGACACAGTAGGGAATGGTGCGGCACAGTTTCTTATTCAATTAGATGCCACGGATGTGTCAGCACAGCCTATAAGGTTTTAAACAGTGTGGAATGACGGCAGCTCCATCCTGTGCTCTAACCGCCAGTTGTTAGCTGCAATTAGCAACTAGTACCTGGTGGCTATGTAACAGGATCACAGCACAAGCCCACTACAAAGCCCCTTACCGGCATCTGGACGCACTCATACGTCCAATGTCAGTAAGGGGTTAAGAACACAAATCATTTCCTGATAGTTAGTGGTGTTCTAGAAATGAAAAAATGGCTTCTTCTATGTTTAAAGACTTCTGATATTGACTGTGGTGTCTGATCTGCCAGCGTCATGTTATAGAGCAGGAGGAGCTGAGCCGGCTGATATATAGCTCTGTGGGAAAGACTCAGTAGAACTTGTAATTTGATGATTCAATTTTCTGATTAGTCTAGATTCTGGAGTCCAGTGGGCGGTCCTACTCAGTGACTGACAGCTATACCTGTATGTATGCGTATACAGAGAAGAGAAAAAACACAAAAAGGGGGCGCACAATAGTGAAGTAAGTCCAGAATATGCAGTCAGAAATATATAAAATTAGGTATGCTCACCTAATGAGGTTGTGCTGCTAATTTAGAGGCACGACACTCATATACATTTACAGGGCTTTTTGCAATCCATAGCCCTTAGCATGGCAGCCGCTGGTCCTGGTTACTTCAGTGCCCGGGGAGAGCGCTCAGTTCAGAATGTGGATCAAAGGAAGAGACGGACCTGGCGCACGTGGAGAATTCAGAAGAAAGCCCAGGATACAGGCTAATTTTAAGGGATTGTTTTTTGAATTTAAAAGATGCAAAAGTAGTTACACCTTCGCAAAATTAAAAACATGTGACTAAAACCCAACGCGTTTCGCGCTGTAAACCAGCGCTTTCTCAAGGGAATAAGCAATAGCGACAATAGCTGTTATTTAAAAGAACTATTGACATTTCATAGGTTCATACATGATTCACTCAAACAAACAGTGAAATCCCATTTGTTGATCTAACAGTCTATCAAGTGTCATCACATAGAACACAGAGAGATAGTAAGTGTCGGTTCCTGATTAGACAGAACAAACATCAATCAAATGACATCATAGATTACGTTACAAGAAACAAGATCGTTAGATAAAAGGAACATCAATCACATTACATCACCTACTACCTTTGAAAGAACAGAATGATTAGACAAGGGAAACTTCAAGCAAAATGTCTCACTTGCTCCCCTGAGACAGGCGAGATAATTAGGCTGAGATTATATCAGTCCCATCTCAGAACTAGCTCCATTGGGGGAGACAAAGGTGATTGAACACTGGAGGCATCAGTCAAATCAGGCTGTTGTCTGAAGGTAGATGGACAGAAACATCTAGCCACTGAGTATGTTCAGATCTGGCTACAATGAAGGAAACAAATACAGAATCCCCTGGGAGAAAAGGGACGATTAACATGTGTAATGTAGATACAAGTCGCAATACTAACTACTTTAGAAAAAACAAATAAACATCGATTAAAATCAGTTACTATGTACCTGAACAAGGGAAACATCTCTCAGGGGATATGTTTATACGACACCACGAATCTCTGTGTAAAATTCGTTAGGAAAATGGAAATGAGTGGCTATTTTATTGCAAGCAAGAAAATTATGTGTTGTTAATGTTCACAAAAAGTGGATGATAAATAAATAAATAAAGTTTGTTAACTTTACAAAAAAAGGTGAAAGTCCCTATGCTGAATAGAGTGAACAGGAACCCTAAAAGAATGTTACCAATAGAAAGCCCGCGGTAGATATGAATAGGCCAATGACGACAAGAGTTGGGTACAGTGGTAAGTATGAACTATCCAATGAGATAGACGTGAGTTACGCGGTGAAAGGCAAAGTAACCAATCAGAGTAGAGACTTCACTATATAGAAGGGAATATGAAGTAGAAGTAATATTCACTTCTGGAAGGAGTTGCAATATATAGAATTTGGTGAACCCATGAGGGCAATAAATATAGCCTATGTATTTCTATCTAAGGGGTGAAGATTAATTAAACTATGTCTATAACCTCCTTCATAAAAGCGTGCAATGTGCAAAAGAGCTACAGATAGGAAAGAAATAGAGATGTGTCTTAATAAAATAAATGTTATACCGTATTAATTCCATCGCATCGTTTAAACTATATACTTCATATTCCCTTCTATATAGTGAAGTCTCAACTCTGAAGTTTCCTTTTGTCTAATCACTCTGTTCTTTCAAACGTAGTTGGTGATGTAATGTGATTGGTGTTCTCTTTGTCTTTTTTAATGTAGTCGGTGACGTAATGTGATTGATGTTCCTTTTATCTAATGATCTTGTTTCTTTCAAAGTAGTCTATAATGTCCTTTGATTGATGTTTTTTCTGTCTAATCAGGAACCGACACCTACTATCTCTCTGTGTTCTATGTGATGACACTTGATAGACTGTTAGATCGACAAATGGGATTTCGCTGTTTGTTTGAGTGAATCATGTATGAACCTGTGAAATGTCAATAGTTCTTTTAAATAACAGCTATTGTCGCTATTGTTTATTCCCTTGAGAAAGCGCTGGTTTACAGCGCGAAACTCGTTGAGTTTTAGTCATATGTTTTTAATGTTGCGAAGGTGTAACTACTTTTGCATTTTTAAAAATAAAAAGACAATCCCTTAATATCAGCCTGCCTTCTTGGCTTTCCTCTGAATTCTCTACGTGCGCTAGGTCCACCTTTTTCTTTGTATGTATGCTTATACAGAGAAGGATGTCAGTCACTGAGTGAGACCGCCCTCTGGACTCCTAAGCCCAGAATGAGCGGAGATTTCAGTCTATAGGTCACATGTTATATTATCCTTATCCCAAAAAGTTATATATCAATCTGCTCAGCTCCACCTGCTTTGTTATGTGCTGCCGCTAGATTGGATGCTGTTGTCAGATTCCACATTATCATACTTACATCAATTGCACCTTCTGCTTCAGGAACCGACCACAATGCTGGAAAGCAATAAAAATATTGGCATTATGGAATGTACTGCACTTTATATATCAAGCCTTATAGTAGATATTTCAAACAGTTATTTGTTGTTTCAACATATATTGACGGGATCACAGGATATAGAAGAGATAATGTTCCTTATTAGAGTCTGCATGAGATCCCTACAGGCGTCCTGAAGACAAGACACAATGCAAATACTATACAATCAGATCTATCCATACGCCGGAGGCTCCTCACAGTTATACTTGGCTATGAAGTAGCAACTTAGCAATGAGACCCCGAATATAATGTAAGATCCCAATCATTCAGCTAAATCTTCTCTCTGTGTTATCTCCTATAGGTGAGAACATTACCTGCTGCCAGTATAAAGAAGAGCAAGGCGGAGGACATCAGAGTCTTCATGGCTTCTTCTCTTGCTGCTTACAACCTGTTTGCTCAGTACAGCTCTGTGTTCCAGGATAGGATTAGGAACCTATCACTGTCAGATTTATAGGACACAATTTGTGACGTTACAGAAAAACATTATTTTTTGCATTCTAGGAGAGGTTGACAATGATTTGTACAAATGGGAGGGAGTCCACATCTCATTAAGTAACATATGGAAGACTGGAAAGTCTGGTATAGTGATTAGTATATATAGTGAAGGGGGAGACCACAATTTATTATGTGTGATTTACCCTCAAATGGTAAAATTCAAATATAGGCATTGTATACAAAGCAAAACCTCTATTTCTCACTTCTTAGTACAGGAGGGAATTTGAATCTTTGTATATTTTTTTCATTTCCTTCTTTATTATGGTAAATCCAAGTCCTGCTCTATAACATATTATTTACATGAGGGGATTCCCAGGTTGTTCCCATGAAAGCTGCATTTTTTTACCCCAATAAAATGGTGCGAGCACAGAAATTTTATCCCTTCTCCATCACAATTTTGGTGCAATTAAATTGCAGGAATCAAAAAAATGCCCATAAAAAAAATTTTAAAGAATCTGTTACTTTTAACAACCAGAGACAACGGGAAATCCGACTGTTTAATTTTTGGGATGCTAAAAGTTAATAGGGGGACCATTGCTTTAGGCAATTAAAATTTTTTGACCCCCCAAAATTGGAAACCCAATGCAATAAACTTTGGGTCATCACAGCGCCAGATTTAAATGTTGCCCAGCTTGGAGGGGGCCCAAGGGGAGGTAGGGAAATAGGGGAAACCCCTTAGTGGGCCCCCCGGGGGGTATGGGGGCCCCCTTTTGAGGGGAAAGGGCAAAATTTAAAAGAGGAAAAAAAACCAAGGGGTTTAAGTTTAAATTATTGCCGGCTTTTTCAAAAGGGTTTTAAAAATTTGGGCCCCCAAAAATAACAAAATTCCACGGTGGGACCCAAGAATACCTTTCCCTTTAGCCCCCCAAGAACGCGGGGTCGGGACAATACATATAGTGACATCTATGGAAAAATTATGGGCCTTAAAAATCCGGGGGTTACCCCTATGAAAAAACTATAAACTATGAAAAACCTTTTTTTAAAGGGAGGAATGGTCCAAATTCTTCCTAAACATTGAGCAAATCTTATTTGCAGGTACACAAAGCATTTGGAGGAGGTCAATGTTGCTAAAGATAAGTCAACATGCTAAATTTAAGGGTTCACTTACTTTTTCCCTGCTCTTGGATTTTTTACCCCAATTGCCACAAAATTCAAGAACGGGTACAACTTCTTTTTTCATTACCTTAGTTACTTTCTGTTTGTTTGAAACCGGGGGACTTAGTTAGAATAAAAAAAACTTTTTTTATAGAAATTTCAATCAGAAATCCGGGGGAATTTCCCCAAGTGCATATTTTATGAACTAATGCTGAAACTGGACTGGTAAAGTATTGATAATAATCAGAATCCACGCCCTTTCTAATACAAGAAGAAATGTGCTGTCTTTTGGTGCAGCAGATTGTCACTGTTATAATTGATCTTATTATTGCTACTTATCCCTCAATCTGTCTCCATTGAGGATAGGTTTTGGCCCGTGGTCCAGGGCACTGTTTTTGGTTTACAAAATCCCCACCTATGAGGTCTCATGAATTTACCACTGACATTGATGTATCAAATACATTAAAAGGGTTTGTTATTTGTCGGTAGCATGCCAGCCCCTCCGGGAACTCTAATATCAATTATTTTTGGGGGTGGGCATATTCCACCCCCCAGCGGTTTCAGTAAAATTTTCTTTACTTTAAAATTGGTCCCTGCACCCGTGGGGTCCCAAGGTTTTCATTATGTTTTTTTTAAGACGGGAACCCAAAAACCCATAACACCCAGGGGCCCAAGCCCTGCAAAAAAACCAGTGTGAACCCGGGGTTTTTTCCCCCCTGCTGCCCTTTTCCTTAAAAAAAGGTGACCCTTGCAGGGTTTTTAAAAAAGAGAGCCCTTTTGATAAAATAGCTTTATATTACATTTGACAGCAATTAACATGTTATTTTTACCATCAGATAACCCCTTTAAGGATTAGACCAGCAGGCATGGATGTCAGAGCAGGAGGTGAATTCTGAGGACCACCGCAAAAGGCCCGGTTTTGGGGGGGAACAAAATAATTTCAGAGAGGGACTTTTTAAATAGGGCCCCCCCAAATTTACCAAATGTCAGCCGCAAGACAGGTTTGGGCTTGCTTTGGCATGGGGACAACCCCGGTCGCTTTCCCTGGCCCCGACTTTTTTGCGTTGATGGTCGGGGTGCAGCCTGGTACAATCAGCAACAGGTTCAGGGTTTGAAAAGGCAGAAAAAACAGGGCATGGTAGGCAACGTGGGGAGGGAAAAAAACAGCATAAAAAAAAGGGGGCCTTTTCCCTTTGGGGTTTCTGTCCCCGCCCACTCTCACAGGCTGTCTAAAAGGGCATTGCAGGTGGGTGTTTTTATTTTTTCACCTGAAAAATGGAGGTCGTTGACCCGGTGGAGGGCCTGATTGGGCCCATTGGAGGGAAAGATAATGGATAGTACTGCCCGATTTTGAAAACCCCTTGAAAGTCGGGGCACTTAAAATTTTGATCAAAATATTTAACCCAAGGGCTCAAAGTTTTTTTTTATTATGAAAAAAGCTAAATGCTTCTTTAGGGGTTTCCACGTAGTGAATTTGCCCCTTTTTGCAGTAATGTGCCCCCCCGCACGTTGTGGTTTTTACAGTATAATTACATGTGTGCCGCCCCTGTCAGTGGCACCCCGTTTTCATACTTTTTTTCAGAAAAGTTTTTGTGGGCAGAACATACTTTTTACTTTGGGGTACATTGATTTTTTTAAACCTATATGGGGGGAAGGGGGGCTTCCATTTTGGGGGTTTTTCCCCGCCCACTTTCAAGGGTGTCATAAAAAAGGGCAGTTGCAGGTTGGGTTTTTTTTAAATTTTTTTTCTCTGAATAATGGGGGTCGGTTTTCCCGGTCGGAGGCCCTATTCTCATTTAGAGTTAAAGATAGCATAGGTTGGCTGCCCGATTTTGAGTCACTTGAAAGTCGTGGGGCCCTTTAAAAAATTTTTTATCAAATATGTGACCGAGGTCTCAAATTTTTTCATGTATATAGATCAAAAAATGCTTCTTAGGGAATTTTCCACGATTATTGCCCGTAGTATCAGAGTTTCATAAAAGGCCATCGGGTTTACCATTTTCTCTGAAAACTGAATTTTAGTAAGAATTAAAAACTGTAGAAGAAAGGAGACCAATGTGCTTGACGGGGATTTGAACACTGTGCAGTCTGGAGGTAAAGAAGATTCTTGTGATCAGTGTAGATATTGACGGGATGCAGCGCACCCTCAAGTAAATGACGACACTCCTGAAGGGACAATTTTATGGCCAATAGCTCACCATCTTCTATAATGTAGTCCCTCTCTGCCAGGAGAAAGTCCTGGAGAAGCCACAGTTGATGTATTTTCTGTTAGCGTTTTAAAGGGGGGGAAAACCACCTCAGCTTATATGGAGCATCAACTTCAAGAGAGAATGGCTTCTCAGGGTCCAGACAAGACTGAAGCAGAAGCAAAGGCAGTTTTCAGACGAGCAAAGGCATCTTCCACTTTGGGCGGCCAATGTTAAGGGTTGTTGCTTTATTTAATTAAAGCCATGATAGGAGCCACCAGGGTGGAAAACTGAAGAATAAACTGCCAAATTGGCAAAACCCATAAAACATTGTACAGCCCAGAGACCAACTGGAGGAGGCTACTGAAGAACTGCAGACAGCTTTGCCAGAACCATTTGTAGACCTTTGTCAGAAACTATGTGTCCAAGGAAGGGTAAGCTGGTCTGTGCAAACAGGTATTTCTCCAGCTTAGCATAGAGATGACTGGCTCTTAACCATTTAAGAAGCAACCATACGTGAACACGATGAGACTTTTAATCTGAGGAGAATATCAAGATATCATCGTGGTAGACCACAACGCAGACATATAAGAGAGCTCGGAAGATCTCGTTGACAAAATCTTGAAAAACAGCAGGAGCATTGCATAAACCAAATGTCATCACCAGGTACTCATAGTGTCCATCATGGGTGTTGAAAGCGTTCTTCCACTCATTGATTTTATGTATGTGAATAATATTATAAGCTCCATGTAAGTCTAGCTTAATAAAGATCTTGGCTCCGTGAATACAATCAAAGAGCTTGGAGATTGGGGCAGTGGATACTAGTATTTTATGGTTATCTTGTTCAGATCCCGGTAATCAGTGCAAGAATGGAGAGGACCATCTTTTTTCTCCACAAAGAAGGACCCTGTGCTGGCTGGAGAGGAATGCTTGCAGTCTTAATATAAGAAGACATGGCCTATATATAGGCAGACAATGGGTAGACCTTACCCCAAGGAGGCATTGTGCTCAGCAGGAGGTCTATTGGACAGTCATGGGCCCTGTGAGGCAGAAGAGTCTGTGCTTGCTTCTCACAGAAGATGTTAGCGAACTCCTGGTATGGCGATGGAAGACCTGGAAGTGGAATGGGAAGTGTTAGTGGCGAAGTGGCATGCACTGGTCGAGGTGCCGTAAGATAGCAGAAATGGCAGTCTTGTCCCTAGTGTGTGACCTCGCCCGTTTTCCAGTTGAGCACAGGAGCGTGGGGCTGTAGCCAAGGAAATTCCAGAAGACTGTAGAGGAGGAACGAGGCAACACATGGAATACCATTTTCTCACTATGTAATGCCCCCACTTGAAGTGTCAGAGACTCAGTACGAAACCGAATGGAGTCTCTTGGGTATTCTCCGTTGATGGACAAAATGAGTAATGGTTTGTCCAGATGGACCATAAGGAGAAAAAACTTGGACACCAGTGTAGCAACCGTAAAATTTGAAGATGATCCAGAATCCAAGAAACCGTGGAACTGGAAATGTGGCACTGGGCGAGGAAGAGAGGAGTACAGGCATGGTCTGATGTGGAGAGGAAGTATCCACACCTAGAGATGCCTCTCCCACAAAGCCGAGGTGCAAGAGTTTCCTGGACACAGCTGGCAGTCCTTAATGAAGTGCTGAGAGCTGCCGCAGTAGAAGCAGAGGCGCTTCTGGCAACATTGGGTGCATTCTTCCACGGTTAGGTTGGCTCTGTCCACTTACATGGTTTTGTCATAAGATGCTATTAGTGGAGGAAGTGGAGGCCTTTGGAACACCGAAGCGAGTTGTGGAAGTCAACGTGGCCGAGCAGTTGGGTGCTAAATGCAGAGCTTCTGCTGTCTCTCAGAGAACCATGCAGGGAAGAAGGCAGGTTACGACTGGCCATCTCATCTGTAATTTTCCCAGTGAGGCCTTGCCAGAAGGTAGCTACAAGGGCTGTGACAACAGAGATTAGATCCCATCTCATCCAAGCTGTGTATATAGCAAATCAAATCCTGCTGCAGCAGCCCTGAGGACTTGGCTCAGGAACCATCTTTTTTAAAAATACTGCATAGTAATTTAACACTTTTTGTTCAGTTCAGCAGACAATGAGTATTAAAGTAGCTATTAAAACTTTTTCAAAGAACAAAGAAACTGCACTCACCAAGACTACCATTCGAAATTTCAGGGCCCCATACAATCTAAGAGTCTGCCCTCCACCCCTCTTATATCCTCACTTAAAAAAAGTTTTTTGTGGGTTGAACAAGCAAAAAAAAATGCACTATTATTTATGGATTTAGGGCGCCATGTATGATCGGGCTTTACGCCTGTTTTCAGGCGTATTCTAAACTTGGCACTTCTTACCGTATGTTTCACCCATACACCCTAATAGATTGTAAGCTCTCACGAGCAGGGCCCTCACACCTTGTGTCTCATTTGTAAGTACTTTTAATGTGTAATGACTGTATGTTTACCCTTGAATTTGTAAAGTGCTGCGGAATATGTTGGCGCTATAGAAATAAAGATTATTATTATTATTATTCTGCGCCTCACCGGCCCGAATCCGCTGTCGGGCGCAGGGATGCGGTGTTAGGTGCAGCGTTCGCCACTTTCAGCTGCGCCCCGCATGAAGGAGCGGGCAATGGGCGCGGTGTGGGCGCGGGGTAGACGTTCCGGGGCGGGACGCGGCACGCTCAGACTCCGAGGCATGTACAATCGCGAGTCGGCAAAGTGCGGCGCAATGCAGCGCTCGCAGCTCCGACAGGCAGACCTAGTTTATTTTGGTCTAAATGCTCCGGCGGAGGCGAAGTGAAGCAAGAACGGAACATGCGAGGAAACATAGAAGATCATATCAGAAATCTCGGCGCTCAGCTCCGTGCGGCATGGAGTGTGATTCCGAAAAAATCGCCTTTATAAAGCGAGCGCGAGCTACTTCTCCCATTGTAGTCTATGGAGAGATCGGCGCAATGAAATCTCGGCTCTCATCGCCGTGCGGCATGGAGTATGAATAAAAAAATCATTTTTATTAGTTGTAAAACATTCTCAGAAAAAGAGCTGAAACCTTCTATAAACATAACTCAATTAAATCCCGAACAACGCGTTTGTCGCCGAGACCGGCGCTACATCGGGAATTGCAATAGAGAGAATTGCCGGGAAATACAGTAATTTAAATTCTGTAAGTGCTTCTCATTGGTCGGCAGATGCCAGCCAATCAGAATAGGAGCGACAAAGACCCATTATATCCTATGGAGAAGTTTTGACCAATTAGAATAGGAGCGACAGTGGCCCATTCTAACCTATGAAGGAGTATTGACCAATCAGAATAGGAGCGACAGTGTCCCATTATAACCTTTGGAGAAATATAGACCAATCAAAATCAAAGGCGGGACAGTTCAAAATACAGTAAAAATACAGAAAAGAACTGATTGGTTGAGCTAGTGGGGGCTTGGCTATCTCGGCCAATCAGAGCGTGAGCTACTTCTCCCATTGTAGTCTATGGAGAGATCGGCACAATGCAATCTCGGCTCTCGGCGCCGTGCGGCATGGAGTATGAATAAAACAATCATTTTTATTAAGTGTCAAACATTATCAGATAAAGCGCTGAAACCTTCTCTAAAAATAAAGCAATTAAATCCCGAACAACGCGTTTGTCGCCGAGACCGGCACTACATAAGGAATTGCAATAGAGAGAATTGCCGGGAAATACAGTAATTTAAATTGTTTAAGCTCTTCTCATTGGTCGGCATAAACCAGCCAATCAGAATAGGAGTGACAGTGGTCCATTAAAACCTATGGAGAACTATTAACCAATCAGAATAGGAGCGACAGTGGCCCATTCTAAGCTATGAAGGAGTATTGACCAATCAGAATAGGAGCGACAAAGACCCATTATATCCTATGGAGAAGTTTTGACCAATCAAAATCAAAGGCAGGACAGTTCAAAATACAGTAAAAAGGCAGAAAAGAGCTGATTGGTTGAAGCGGCGGGGCTCGTCCAGCTTAGCCAATCAGAGCGTGAGCTACTTTCTCATAGAGTTCTATGGGGAAAAGAAATTCAGAGCGAGCTCTGTGATTGGCTAAGTTAAAAGAGGCGCGGTTATTTGGACCAATGGGAGAGCGAGCGACGCTCTTATGGGTTTTTTAATGCAATCTGAAATAAAACTGTACATGGCCGAAATCAAATGATAAGACTACAGAAGTTGTACCGATGTGTATATAAAATGAATGATAATATGGGGGTTAAGATCATTTTTATTTCTTTATTTTCGTTAGCCAAGGATCAATAGTATGGGTGCAACGAAAATAAAGAAATAAACATGATTTTATGGAATTATTTTTTTTTTCTTTACCCCCATATTATTATTCATTTTATATACAGATCGGTACAACTTCTGTAGTCTTATCATTTGATTTCGGCCATGTACAGTTTTATTTCAGATTGTATTAGAAAACCCATAGGAGCGTCGCTCGCTCTCCCATTGGTCCAAATAACCGCGCCTCTTTTAACTTAGCCAATCACAGAGCTCGCTCCGAATTTCTTATACACATAGAAATCTATGATAAATTATCTAGCTCTCTGATAGGCTAAGCTGGACGAGCCCCCGTCGCTTCAACCAATCAGCTCTTTTCTGCCTTTTTACTGTATTTTGAACTGTCCCGCCTTTGAAAATGATTGATCAATTTTTCTCCATAGGTTAGAATGGGCCACTGTCGCTCCTATTCTGATTGGCTGGTTTATGCCGACCAATCAGAAGAGCTTAAACAATTTGAATTACTGTATTTCCCGGCAATTCTCTCTATTGCAATTCCTTATGTAACGCCGGTCTTTATTTTTAGAGAAGGTTTCAGCGTTTTATCTGAGACTGTTTTACACTTAATAAAAATTATTTTTTTATTAATACTCCATGCTGCACGGCGCTGAGAGCCTAGATTGCATTGCGCCGATCTCTCCATAGACTTCAATGGGAGAAGTAGCTCGCGCTCTGATTGGCTGGGATAGCCAAGCCCCCGCTAGCTCAACCAATCAGCTCTATTCTGCATTTTTACTGTATTTTGAACTGTCCCGCCTTTGATTCTGATTGGTCAATACTACTCCATAGGTTTTAATGGACTGCTGCCTGATGCCTGGGCACAGAGAGAGGAGGGTCCCGCTGCAGTCACACTGAGGAAGTAAGTGTTAAGCACAGAGCAGGCTTGAGCAGCCCCCTGTACTGCCCTATCCAGCCTCCCTCCTGTACTGCCCTGTCCAGCCTCCCCCTGTACTGTCCAGCCACCCCCTGTACTGCCCAGCCTCCCCCTGTACTGTCCAGCCTCCCTCCTGTACTGTCCAGCCTCCCCCTGTACTGTCCAGCCTCCCTCCTGTACTGCCCAGCCTCCCTCTGTACTGCCCAGCCTCCCCCTGTACTGTCCAGCCTCCCTCTGTACTGCCCAGCCTCCCCCTGTACTGTCCAGCCTCCCTCCTGTACTGCCCAGCCTCCCCCTGTACTGCCCAGCCTCCCCCTGTACTGTCCAGCCTCCCTCCTGTACTGTCCAGCCTCCCTCCTGTACTGCCCAGCCTCCCCCTGTACTGCCCAGCCTCCCTCCTGTATTGCCCAGCCTCCCCCTGTACTGTCCAGCCTCCCTCCTGTACTGCCCAGCCTCCCCCTGTACTGTCCAGCCTCCCCCTGTACTGTCCAGCCTCCCTCCTGTACTGTCCAGCCTCCCCCTGTACTGTCCAGCCTCCCTCCTGTACTGTCCAGCCTCCCCCTGTACTGCCCAGCCTCCCTCCTGTACTGTACTGCCCAGCCTCCCTCCTGTACTGTCCAGCCTCCCCCTGTACTGTCCAGCCTCCCTCCTGTACTGTCCAGCCTCCCCCTGTACTGTCCAGCCTCCCTCCTGTACTGCCCAGCCTCCCCCCTGCCCAACACTTTTTAATGCTGCTGTTTATGGTATTAAATACATACAAAATATATCTGCTTTTAGTGAACCTCACTGGATCGTTCTTCCTGTTTAAAGGTAATTGTATAATTGTATTTTTTTTTGGTTTGTTTGTGGTCACCCCAGAATTTTTTTTTCTTTTTCTGTGGGGGGGGTTGTTGTGGCAGGATGGGGGGGGGGGACGCGGGATTTGAAAGGGACCGGGGTGGGGCCCTGATGCTTCAGTGGTAGACACCAGTGTACACAGGCTCTGCAGACTGCGTATTACCTCCATACAGTGACCATATAGTGGTAGACACCAGTGTATACAGGCTCTACAGGCTGTATATTATCTCCATACAGTGACCATATACTGGTAGATATCAGTGGACACACTCTAAAGACTGTATATTACCTCAATACCGTGACTATATACTGGTAGATATGTGTACATAGGCTCTGCACCATGCAGTGACCATATAGTGTAAGATAGCAGTTTACATAGACTCTGCAGACCATATAATACCAGCATACATTGACCGTATAGTGGTACACAGGCTCTGCAGACTGTATATTACCTCCATACAGTGACCATATACAGGTAGATATCAGTGTACACAGGCACCATGCAGACATACATTGCAGTTACATTCAGGACTTATCTCTGGAGGTTCCAGATGTCCTACATTTACTCCTACATCCTTTACAAGCCTTTTGGGGAGCATTCTACCCCTTTCCACCTTGGTCATACTCCAGTGCCGGCTATTGTTCTGCCTTTATTTTGATATTATATTCCCATCATTGCATTTGCCTACAGCCTCCAATATTCACCACAAGTCTTTTGGTGTGCTGTGGATTACTACCTTTTCTACAGTGTAGTTACATTCAGGCACTCACAGGAGACATCTTCTATGACTAGAGTAGTTCACTTTCCCTTTTCTTCTCCATCTGGTCCAGACCACCATTATGTCTTCTCCCGGCCACGAAACTTCTCTGCAGAACATAGCAAACAAACATATGAGACTCACTTTTATACCATCTTCAAACCTTTTCCCTCATCTATAAAAACTCCCAATATATATTGCTCAGAATGGTTATAATTACCTCCCCCCCCCAAGTGCCCAACACAGTAATTGTACTTCCAAACCATTAAAGAGCCCTCAGACAATTATAGGGTCCTTCAGTAGCTAGCCAGGTTTATAGAGCCCCTTCAGTAGGTAAGTAGTTATTTTCAGTAAGCACCATATTGAAAATAAAAAAGCAATACTTACCTCTCCCCAACCCCCCCTCCCCCGGCATGTCCGTTCGCACCGGAATACGTTAAGCTTAGGGCCTAGGACAGGCAGCAATGTGGATGGCACAATGACACAGCCAGGGGTGTAGCTAAAGACTCATGGGCCCGGGTGCAAAATTTCAGCTTGGGGCCCCCTTACTCCTAGACACCGTCTGTTGGTCAACACTTTTAAACAACAGGTTCCCTACGTGGTGTGGCAGATGTCTGCGGTGTAGCACAATGCTGAAAATTATTTCTGTTAAAAGAAATTTTCCAATAAAAGAAAATTGATTTCAAATGGGGCCAAAGAAAAACAAGTTATACCGACAAAGTGTCTGTTCCCTCTTGCTCTCCTCCCCCTCAAATAAAAATGTTGCGGGGTACTTTGCCTCAGCTGCTGCCTGTGAGCACTGTATGGCTGGCTCTATGTGACCTGACCAAGTGATACTGCGGTGTGGTGAGGGCTTCTTCCCCCCCCGGCCAGGGGCCCCAAACGGGACCCCTGACAAGATGCCCAAATTAATATAAAATTTAAAAAAACAATTAAACACACATAATAAACACACACACAAATACACACCACACCCCATAATAAAAAAATATAATAATAAATTTAAAAAATATATACACACAAAAACACCCCCCCAAACAACCCATTTAATTCCACAAAAAACCCACAAACAAAACACAAAATTTTGAACCCACTACCCCTAAAATACCCCCCACAAATTTTACACCATAATTTAACACATGTTATAATTATAATTAAATTAAAAAAAAAAATAAAAAAATAAAAAAAAAATAAAATAAAAAATTTTGTGGGGGGCCGCCAAACCCTCGCTGTTTTTCCCCCTAATAGCTTTAACAGAATCCACAAAACAAACGCCACCGGGGAACCTGCCCCGGTGGGGATAAAAACCCCCCCTTTATGCTGTAGTCACAGTATGCATTGGCCCGTCTATAGCTATTTCTTTTTGGGCTCTTTTTGGAGAGGCAAAGGTTTTTGGGGTGCACCCCCTGTTTCCCGCACATGTTTTTTGCATGGGGCCCTTAGGCCCAAAAGCCTGCTTGTTTCCGGGTTTT
>JAODAL010025295.1:0-58910 GCA_025379985.1 Phyllomedusa bahiana
AAAAGATGGGGGGCCAATTAATTATGATTTGTCTGTTGACCCAAGTACTATGCACATGTATTGACACAGCCAAGTCACATTATTTTGGCCTACAGGCTAGAAGTGACTCAATATGTCATGGTGGGTTGTTTTAGATGTTTGGAGCATACTGATTCCAGTGCGTCCCATAACTGCTGGAGTAGAAGGATCCATAGCATGAACAAGACAATTGAGGTGGTCCCACAAATGCTCAATCAGGTCCAAGTATGAGAAATTAGAGGGCAGGGTAGTGCTCAGGGAATACAATCAGCATGCATGGTTGTATATGACCTGCAAGGATGGTTTTGCACCCAAGTCTGTTGAAAGTGCCTTCCACCAGAATTAGTGGGCTCAGAGAATGCCATGAAAACATTCTGCAGACCATAACACTGCTCCCACCAGCATGTGTTCTTCAAGAAATGGTTGCAGGGTGTTTTTTTCTGATGTTTCTCATTTGATACACCGTTATCCATCGATGAAGCAGAAAACATGACTCATGGTAGAAGGCAACCATTTTTCAATCAGTGGAGGTCCAACTCTCATACTGCTATGAAAATTGGAGCCTTTTCTAATGATGGAACTTCAATAGCAGAGGTGCAGTGACCATCTCTTTGCCTTGGATTCCCATATGCCTTAGAGACTGCTGAATTGTTGTTTTAGATACACATCTTGTAGCTCCCTGGTTTATTTTGTTGGTGAGCTGCTCCACTGTAGCATGTCAGTCCACATTTGCACAATTTCATTGACAACATTCACCTCAAACATCAATGGCATTCAGTGTTTCCACATCCCTTATTCACCATGGAGCCATTTGGAAACACGTGATACACTTTTACCACAGCAATTATTTAAAAAATTCACAAACTGCACAGTTTAGTACTGACACCCTTGGCCCAAAATCCAATGATCATCCCTTATTGCAACTCTGATAATTCGCCCCTTTTACCCATGAGAGTAACAAGGAATATGTGTGCATGCAGCCTATCACTCACCTTATGTACTCACCAGGACATCTCACAACACATGACTTCCTTCATGAGCTATGCACTTCCGACACATGTATGAAGGAAGGTGCTTCAAAGTGAATAATCGAGTCTCATTTTCAGTGTATAATGTATGAAAGTGTTTTTTGTGCGTTCATAAATGGAGTATAAAGATCAACGCGTCACCTGTGTGTTAATGTAAATTTAAAATTTTAAATTCTATTATTTTTAAATACATATTATAGGAGATATTTTTATATTTTTGGATATTATATATTTTATATTAATTTATATGATTATATTTTTCATTAAATTTAAATAATTACATTTTATACAGTTTGATAATTATAATAAATTATTTTGTATTAATATACTGGTGTAAGTTGAGAAATATTGGACACTTTTGCCCCTTATAGCAAATCTAGCTCCACTTCAACTCTTCAGGCTCAGGCAGATCACACTGACATAGGTCTGCCTGTCGGAGCAGTAATGCGCCTAGTTTTGCTCAACCACATTCATAGATGTGTCTTATATTACGAGTGTGGTGCGACACGCCTTCATAACGCCCCCAGAACGACCCCTCATGTTAGGCACATTTGAAAGTGTCAAATCTTATGAACAATGCGCCTACACATTCATTA
This sequence comes from Phyllomedusa bahiana, assembly GCA_025379985.1. NCBI lineage: Eukaryota > Metazoa > Chordata > Amphibia > Anura > Hylidae > Phyllomedusa > Phyllomedusa bahiana. The sequence goes on from JAODAL010025295.1 coordinate 1,643, forward strand.
GGTGCATTAGACATCGCAGTCGACTCAGTTAGGTGCATTGTACGCCAGGAAAAGGGTGAAAAACCTGATAATACATGTCGCCCTAAAAGCAGAAAGGGGTCATAATAATTTGACTTTGTACTTTGCAATGATTTCAGAAAGACACATTACAGGCTGAAAATCGCTCCATGTGCCAAACTGTGATGCCTTTGTGAGGCACCATACACTCCCCTAGAAGAAAATATGATGGAGAGATTACCCTATTAATACTCAATACATTGCTATTTGGCTCTGGTTAATTTTCTGTGTGTACGATTCCATGTGCATGAAGCCTAAGGGAGTGAATGCTACAACAAATGACAAATTATTTTTTCTTGCTTCATTTTTCTTAGTAAATAATAAAGCTTTGAAGACCATAGCCACCCATAATCCAGTAATAATAGCACTATGCGTTAATCTTGTTTATGTGTTTAATTTATTAATTTGACCAAGAAATGATTTGTGCATTCCTCCATAGATGTTCCCTCACAGTCTTGCTTGTTGGACTGAGATAATAATTTATTAGGTATATAATCATCTTTAATCAGGTATGTTATGTGATGCCTCTATTCCAGCGTGATAGACCATTCCTACTGTGCATACTATTCAAGCTATGATGCATTGGAACCACGTAAACTCCAAGGGATTAACCATCTACTAGGAAGTATGCCTATATGCCTATGTAATTGCAGGATTCTAAATATAAAGTAGCTATCATAAACCCATCATTAAGTTTTTACACTAACGCTTGATGTAATGCTTTCATTAACCCCTCGTGCTGTGGCAAGACAAAAGAGTAGAGCTGTGAAAAATGAGTTTGTGAGTGAGGTTGACAGAAGTTAATGAGCAGTTATGAAAATATTATCTCAACACTGATATGCATTTTATTTCCTTTAATTCCCAGTTCCTTTAAGGATGCAACTTCATATAAACAGGCTAACCCTTATTTTGTTAATCTTAAGTAAATGAAGCTGCCACGGATATAAGATATCAAGGCCATCATAATTAGATTTGTCACATATATAGAAAGCCAACCAAATCCAACATTGTTACATATTATCTATTGCTAAATGCTTGAAACATGCTGGGCAACCGGCTCAATCAAATAGTATAGGCGTTATTGATTGTTGGAAGCCATCATGGTGCACCAATTGTTGCCGTATAAATGGCACCCTATATAAGCCTTATCTACAGAGCTCTTATCCATTGGGAACACTCGGCAGTTCCCCTGGGGCACTACAAGCACAGTGACCCTAAGTGTATTAGGAATCCAGGGCAAATGTCCTGGATCCCTTGGTTGACACTGCTTATTAAACTGTTTGTGTGATAACATTAAAAACCTTCATGTGCAAACAGTTGAAAACAGTGCAGGAGCAGGGAACCATTGGCTTCCTGCCCTGTCAATTAGTCATGAAGGCTGCCTACAAAAACTAAGCGGGTTGTCCCATCATAGGCAGTGTTATGATTTGGTAGTGGATAGAGGTGTGGCCTGATGTGGTCACATATTGGGGCATGGCTCGAGTCATGTCCTTGTGTGATGTCATGTATTTGGGAAGGGCCCACTGCACTGTTATGCCCAGGAACTCAGAATGCTGTAAGATGTCCCTGTTTATTTATATGCAATTGTAATACTAGCAATCACCCTCATCATGGATAGTAGGCGTGTGATTGGGGTTTTTTATCAGTATTTTCGGTCTGTGATGAGATTTTTGTTCAGTGCTTAGTAGCAATAGTATTTTTGCATATCAGTAAAGCTGGTCTATAGCCCTAAGATTTATACAGGTTTAGGTAATAGCAACAACTGTGTTTTTTCCAAAGAAGTCTTGAAAGTGTCCTTTCATGAAAGCCCTGTGCATATGTCCTACTAGAGCACATGGATGTCAATGAAGAGTGGAAGGGGGTCATCCACTCTGGACCCCTAAATTAAACTTAATGGAAAGCTACTCTATAAGTGCATCTCCCACTTTGGTGGACTTTATGGGTGACAAGTATGTTTTTGGCGCCCAGGCGCCATTTTTTTGCACGTATTAGTAGTGTAGAATGCGCCTGAATCTATTAATCTGTTCTACTGCAGGTCATAGATTTAGCACTTTCTAGCTACTAAGCGACAATTCTGGCTCAGGTAAACCACTTTAAAAGTGGTCTACCTGTTCCAGCAGTAATGCGCCTATATTTGCCGTTCAAAAGTCATACATGTGTAGTATCATAGGGTTGTAGTGCGACATGTCTCCAGCATTCTCCCCGGTCTCAGGCGCATTACAAAGTGCTGCGGCGCTTTGTAATGCACCTGATATTGGGGTGCGCCTCATTAAAAATATAGTGAACAGGGCTACGCCAGTTTTCAAGCAGCCCTGTACATACATGTCGCCCTATGTTTATGCATTATTGGATATCATGAGCCATTCATTTCATGATGACAGGTAGGCAGAGGTCGCCATCTTATGCCTGTCAGAAAGGGGGCACAAGGATATATGGAGTGAGCTCATAAACTAACAGTAACTCACAGCCAGCACCTCCCTTTTGATAAAGACCGGAGACAGCTCTGATCCTGGCAATTTATCTATTAAGTTGCTGCACCCAGGAAGTTATTCCTGAAGGGGTTGCCACTTTCCACCTCTCGATTTTCTCCCTCATGATACAATTGTAGGGAACTGACTGGTAGTCATGGCAGCTGGAAGCCTAATGAAGGCCTCCATGGCTGCCATCTTACCACTGCTTCTACACCCTAAAAGAGGTAGGGTGAAATAAGTTGACTGTAATAACACACTATTCTCCAATTGTATTGCAAAATATTATACAACTGATTATATCCCTGGTGGTCAAATACCCAAAGGGGTCTAAAATTACACATCAAAAATGTTCAAAAAAAGCGTTTACAAACTATACAAATATTACAAGTTCATGATGCTGCCATTTTCCATTTAACAAATAAAAAAGATATTCAATCAAAAATGAAACATAATTGTCACGCATCCGTAAAAGTGCAATCATTCCATTTATAACCTATTTTATCCTGCATGGTGAACACCATAAAAAATAATCAGCTCCAAAGTTGAGTTTTTTGGTCACTTTGAATTTCCAAAACATTAGAATAAAAGTGATCAAATAGCAGGTAGCTGAAAATTGTACCATTAACAACCAGTCCACATAATACAGGTCCTCACACAGGTTTGTGGCCAGAAAATAAGTTATTAGTCTCAGAAAATAAAAAAAATAAAAAAATAAATCAATATTGGAATTGACCACTGCAGTCACCAGCTGTTCGTTAGGTCCAATAGGTGTGGTTATGTGACAGCCCTGGGGGCCTTAGGTCCACAACTGCAATCCCAATAACTCAGCACCTCTCAATCTTGCTGCACAGAAGATCAGAGGACAGCGGGTGGGGAGGGCTGGAAAAAGACACAGGTCCATGAAGTCCAACCTATATCATGGCATCCAGTTATTAAAAAGATGGGAATCAGGCTGCTGACAGCAAATGTCAGCTGTAGAAAATAGTTGGCACCAGACAAATATCCTGATGACAACATGATCAAGTATTGGAATATCACGTCATTATGGGGTTAATGCAGAAAGAAGGGGGAAAAACAATAAAATGACTGGTCTCCTGGGATACACATGCAAGAATGATTTTTGTATTTCTCACCGGTTTGTAATATAATACAAAAAAGGATCAAAGAAGAAGAGAAGATCAAGAGAGAAATTTCTGCTTATACTGTTTTAAGTAAATTTTCTACATGTTTCTTTAAGATACAGTAACACAGCCATTGTTTCTTTCTTTTTATATGAACATCAAACATTTTGCAGATCTTATGTATTCAGTCTACTCTCATTTAGAGTTAGATATCAAGTTTGGTCTTAGAACATACCTCTATGAATTTCAATTTGACTGTGCTTCTAAATCCTTAGTGTGTGCAATGGTTAGCCTGGAAGTTCAACGGTGCATCAAAATCCTCCTGCCTTTAACTTATAAGGCCTGGTTCACATCAGTGATGTAGGTTCCATTCGGAAACCTCTGCCGCAAGTTCCATCGAGAATGGTGGAAAAAAATAGTGCAGCAAGTTGTTCTGTCAAAAATCAGTCACCACAGCGGATACCCAATGGACCAATTGTAGTCAATGGTGTCTGTTGTGAAACAGGTCAGTTTGCAACGGAGATTTCAAATGGATCATCCAATGTTTATGTGAACCAGAGCTAAAGCAGGAGGAAGCTGTCTCATACCATCATTAGCAGCCATGTTAGCTTTCATGGTGCTCATTCCTGAATCAACAGATCATCCAGAGGATCCACTCCTCCCTCTTTTAGAGAAACAGCTCATTCATGCTGCCCAAACCATGAACAGCAAAAAATAGCTGCAGGTTTCCTTGTCTCAATCAGATGTATTTATCCTGAAATGCTACTGAACTTCAGATTAAAACATGCTGCAAAACTGACCTGGGAACAGGGAGAAGCAGTGCAGCCGGAGGACATGAGTCTGATGTGTGGCTTTTCCCCGACCAGCTCAGCTCCACTGACAGACCTTCCCTCTGTTTGCCTAAAGGGAAAAAACTGTTGGTTAAAAGGCTTTCCCAAAGGACAAAAAGATAATCAAATTGGGAACAGGCTGAAAAAAATAAACACAAAAAAGTTTTCACGCCATACCCGTCCCCCCAACTGCCACACCAGAAGACCCCGATGTCAAGCAGAAGAGGCTTGTGCTTCATTCACTTACATTGGAGGGTGAGCGTCTTTTGTGTTTTGGGACAAGAACCCGGGAGTGAAGAGAAGGGGATTGCCAAGGACCTCCGCAGTGGCAGGGGACTGGTAGGTAAATATAACTTTTCTTGTTTATTTAACCAGCCTGAGTCCATTTCTGATTATTTTTTTTCTTCGACCTCAAGATCCTATGGCTACAGAGCTTTTCCCCGTGCCTGACTCAATGTGTTTTACTTTTAAACATAATAACGTTTCAGTGTAAAACACACCTTATTAAGACAAAGTGTGTTTTATTTCATGCTGCCGCTATTTCGGGCAGCAAAACACAAGCTGACGGGTTCTCTTTTAAGTAGGCCTGCCCTTTAAAGAAAACTTTTTACAATAAGCAGTCATATTTGTACATGAGGAATAACACTAATTATGGTCGTTATATGATTGTATTGCAGGGAACTTCTCTGCAGAGAATTGTCAGTTTTCCTTGAGCTTGGCTCCAGAGTGGTTGGAGACTAGCTGCTATGATGTCTCCCACAAATTCTCTTAAGCAACAGCTGTATGGAGTACATTATACAGCAGGAATAACTGGTGTTAGTAGCATCTACTACATGCTGCAGCCATATCTCTCTGATTCTCTTTGCCTTAGCGTCTCTTCAGCTGTTGGAAACCCAATTCCTCAGTGAGCTCATCAAGCACAGGTAAAAGTGTTTCTTTCAAGTAAGGATGCATCTTATAGTCTGAATGTACTATCTCAGGCCGGCAGGAGAGAGGTGATGCTACTAGAAGCCGGCAGCAGGTTATAAGGGGTTTAAGTCTCCAGCCACCGCTAACAGCACGGATGGAGACGGCTTTTCTATCTGATAACATCCCGCAACGCATTTGCAGGAGGGTGAGCGGTTGCCATGTATGTACACCTATTATACCCTGTCTATGGCACCATAGTACTGCTGTATATAGGACAAGGCATAAATATTAAAAGTTTAGGAAGGTCTTTTTCCCTAATTGTTCCTTTCTTTATATTCAAATGTCCTATTGCTATATTCAATGGTTGGGTATATTAGGTCTCCTCATTAAACCTTTACCCCTTTTTCATCAACCGCACAGACACATGCTTCAATAAATCTATTTATAAAGAGTAAAAACCTAACCCTAGTATTACTTTTGCAGCATTGTTATGTAAAACCATGATTTATATATAGACTTTAATGCTATTGTACAGTGTTTACTGCTACAATGCTTTTTTGTTATTCTTTTACTACGGAATGCGAGCCTCGTCTGCATTTTGGGACTAGAACTCAGAAGTGAAGAGGAGCAGATCTTGGGGAACTCCAGAGCTACAGTGCCTAGGGACCAGGAGCTAAGTATAACTTTTTTTTCTATTTTTCTCCACCCTGGATTCATTTAACAATAATATTAGCAAACTGGACAACCTCTTAAAAAACCTGGCAATTGTGGTCAGAGCCGTCTTAGTAGCATTATGGGCCCCCGGGCATAACACTGCAGTGGGCCCTGCCCAAATACATGTCATCACACTAGGCCATGCCTCTAGCCACCCCAACCCCCCATATTATACCCCCATTATTTTGGGACACCGCCAGTCTGCACCCTACAAGACTAATTGGCAAAGCGGGACCCTTTTTGGTCCTTCTCCACCATATTTTTAAAATGTTTGAACCCTAAAAAAAAACAAAAACGTTAAATAAGCAAAGCCAACTGAGGGATCCAGAGGATGTTTTTTGTATTCCTCGGACATACATACACCATCAGGGGCCCCCATACTTATGGGGCCCCCGGGCAACTGCCTAGTGTGCCCAATGGAAAAGATGGCCCTGATTGTGGTAAGTTATCCCAGCAGGCATTGACCAGCTTCTTCTTCTACTGTAAGTCTCAATAGAAAGCTACATACCTTGAAGCCTAGTACACCATCAGAAAGGAAAGGTTTAGAACAGATTTTTTTAACTAATACATCTAGCTTGATTTTACACCTCCAAACACACATTCCAAAAAGTTTTTTTTCTTCAAATCTATTATGCTGTGACATATTAAAATTAAGATCAAAATGCTCCTGTGACTTTTTTTTATATTGTACGGTAGGATAATAATTCCCACATCCCTTTAACTAAAACATTTGTCACCTTACAATAATTGATTCTTCCAATTTTAAATTCACACCTACAAGTAACCAGCTGTTCAGCTGCATGCGAGTAATGAACTGAAAGTCAAATAGGTAGAATAAATTACAGGACATTTATAAGGGAGAATTCAATACACAATCTTGTAAATGCTTTCTTTGTTTAAACATATAAGTAAACACTTCCATTATTCAGATTTACGATGTTATCATGTTAGTAATATGCAGTGGCCTAGGAAATGGAACGGGAGGGTTGGTCCACCCTGAGCCGCATGTCTTGGAACAGGACATCCCAGGCGACATATCTGTACCACCAGCAGCAACGCACTAGAGTGCACCACTCAATTCAAGTGTTCTCCTATGCTACACAGAAAGTTTCCACTGGAAAACTAGATATTCCTCTTGGCCAACGATTTTTTTAAAAAAGTAGGACGTTAGTTTGGGGGAAAATTTTTTCAGTTATAAAAGTTCTTCCTTTTTTTCCAAAACTAAAATATTAAAAGAACGGAACACAATCCATTAGTAGAGTTAAGTAGTTTCGCATTTTGGGACACACCCTTAATCATGCAAATAATAATAATAATAAATAATAATCTTTATTTTTATAGCGCCAACATATTCCCCAGACTTTACATATAGAGGGAATAGCCCGACAAACCAGACTTAATTATAAAAAGTACTGACAAAAAGGGGAAAACGCGGTGTGAGGGCCCTGCTCGAGAGCTTTTTCTAGCTATTTGGGTGTATGGGTGAAACAAAAGGGGGAAAGTCTTTGGTTTTCAAGGCCAGCCATGTTACATAAATATGGGGTTTGTATACATAAAATGTGGATGAACCCGCCATCCCCCCCCATTACTATTAAAAGATAAGTCCCTGTGGGTCCCAAAAGGTTAGGAAGTGACAAAATTTGGCCCGTTTTTGGGGGGTTGACAATTAGGGATTTTTTTGGGCCTTGCAAAAGAAGAGGGAGTTTTCAGAGGCGTTTAAAACTTTTGAGGGTTGTGAGTGTGCCTGACCCACAGGGGGGAAAACATTTTCCCAAAGGGGAACGGGTTTGAAATCGTGAAAAATTCTTGGAGACGGGCATGGGGGTTGGAAATGAGTGGGTGTGTAATTTTTGGTCGTAGAGAGTGGAGAGAGCGGGTAGGGTGGTAGACAGAGATAAGGGAGGGATGTTTTTGGGGGGCAGCAGTGGAGGCCTTATGTGTGAGAATGAGGGATTTTTAGTTGTATTTGTACTGAAAAAGTTTAGAAAAAGTTTTCCCCCATCCCCCTTTTCCCCTTATATAAAAAAAAATTTAAATTAAAACACAATGCAAACAAATAATAAACAAAATTCAAACAGACATTCAGACCTTGTGGTATACAACATAAATATTCAATGGGCTCCTCTCCGGCGGAGTTTTGATTTATAATCTCCTCCCTGCTCTGGGAAACCACTTTCCAATGCCCATGAAAACAAACTAACGTTACCTTTGTGGACTTCACTGAATTTGTAAAAGGGGGCGGGGGGGACAAACTAGTGTTGAGCGTTTATTATCGAACAAAGTTGCCCCCGGCAAGTTTTTTTGGTGATGGGTTTTTTTTGTTTTGGGCGTTTAATTTGGGTTTAAAAATCTGTGCATCATTATTAAGTTTTGCCCCTTTTTCGGCGCTTCCTGAAATTTTTGGGCCCGGCCAGCAAATTAAAGATTACAGAATAGAGCAGGGGGGAGATGTGTGTGCGAGGGTAATGACGGGATGTGTATGGTTGCGATTGGCGGGAAAAATCACATGACTGTTTTAGATAGAACAGCGTTTCCTGTTCAGCCTCGTGTCTCCCGGGTCTCGGGAAGAGAAGGCGGGGCCTCTGTTGGGGCCCAAAACCCAGTCAGCGAAAATTATTATATTTCTTCAAAAAAGAAACCTCACTTTTTTACCCGGGTGATCCTTAAAATTTTAGTTAGATTAGAGTTTGGGGGAGATTTTTTTTAGTTAGGAGAGAATTTTAAAGGGAATTTTACGCGGGAAAGTAAAGGGGGGAGGGGGGGGGGTTGGGGGGAGAGAGGGGGGGGGCCCCCAGGGGGGAACACAGACAAGCTCTATAAAGAAAACTGGAAAAATTTTCCCCCAAGACTTAGTGTAGACATTGCAATGTTTTTATTTTTAACAGTTTTTTTTAAAAATTTTTCCCTTTGGTATTGGGCACCCCTGAAATTTATAGGATAAACATTTTTTCTAGAAAATGCGGGGTTTTTTTATTAGGTGCAAAACTCCACTTTTTTTAAATCGTTTCATTTCAGATAGGTTTTCCCTTTTCAATTTTGCCCATTCCCCCTTTGTTGATATATCCACTTGTATTAAAATTTTGAATCCAGAAAGTCAGCCCCAGGTTGTTTAGGTGCCCAAAAAATCCCTTGTAATATCCGAATAAATTTCAGAACGTTTTTTTTGCCCTTTGGCGCATTAAAAGTTTTTGTTCATTGAGGCCCCTTGCACTTTAAATGTGAATACTGAAATTTTTTTAGTCACCACAGGTAAATTTTGATAGGTCCCAAAAAAAATACCTTTTATTACCCCGAATAATTTCAGTTACGTTTTTTTTTCCCCTTTGGCGCGGGCCCAGCTTTTTTGATAGATCTACTTCCCCAGTTAAAATTTGAATACAGCAATTTTTTTGGTTACCAAAGGTGAATTGACAGGTGCCAAAAAATAACCTTTTATTATAAGAAATACATTCCCAGATATGTGTTTTTTGCCCTTTTCCCATTTAAAGATTTTTTGATAGACCCACCTTGCATTTTTAAAATTAAAACCCAAGCAATTGGGAAGTTCCCAAAAGGGTGAATTGTTGGGGTCCCAAAAAATACCTTTTTTTTATCCGAATACATTCCCAGAAAGGGTGTTTTTTGCACTTTTGCCAGCCCCGTTTTTGTTGATAGACCCATTTTTGCATTTTAAATTTGGAATCCAGCAAATGTGTATTACCACGGGTTTGAATTGATAGGTGCCAAAAAATACCTTTTATTATCCGAATACTTTAAAGGTTTTAAAAGTTTTTCCCTTGATTTTTGGTGAAACTACGTTTGTTCATTGGGGGAAACCTTGCACTTAAAGGGAAATTATTTTGAAATTTTTTTAGTCACCACAGGTGAATTGATGGGTCCCAAAAAAAATACCTTTTTTTTATTCCGAATACATTAAAGAAAAAGGTTTTTTGCACTTTTGCCCAGTGATTTTTTGATAGAGCCACCTTGCATTTAAAATTTTAAATTTCCAGCAATTTGTATTTTACCACGGGGAAATTGAATTGTTTAGGTCCCAAAAAAAAAAAACCCTTTTTAAATTTTTCCAAATTTACATTACAGATACGTGTTTTTTGCATTTTTTGCCAGTCCAGATTTGTTGTTTGACCCAAAACTTGCATTTAAAATTTTGGGAACCCGAAATTTGGTGTAGTTCCCAAAAGGGTTTGAATTGAAGGTCCCAAAAAAAATACCTTTTATTATCCGAATACATTAAAGATACGTGTTTTTTGCACTTTTGCCGTCCAGATTTTTGATAGAGCCCCCTTAAAAGTTAAATTTGGGAATCCAGAAATTTGTTTTTAGTTCCCACAGGTAAATTGTAGGGGGGCCAAAAAATCCCTTTTATTATCCAAAAACATTCCCAATAAGGTTTTTTGCACTTTTGCCCAGTCCAGATTTGTTGATACAGCACCTTGCAGTTAAATTTGAACCAGAAATTGTTTTAGTTCCCAAAGGTAAAATTGGGATGGGTCCCAAAAAAATACCTTTTTTATCCGAAATAAAATTACGTTTACGGTTTTTGATTTGGTGCACTACAGTTTGTTCATTAAAGGTCCCTTGCACTTAAATGTAAATTTACTGCTTTTTTTTTTAGTCCCCACAGGGAATTGATGGGTTTCCCAAAAAAAAATTTACATTTTTTTTTATCCAAATTAAAATTACAGAAAAGGTTTTTTGCACTTTTGCTCAGTCCAGTTTTTTTGTTAGGGGCCACTTTGCATTTTAAAATTTAAATTAAAATTGTGTATTCCCACAGGGGGAATTAAATAGGTCCCAAAAAAAAAATTACCTTTTATTATCCGAATCCCATTAAAAAAGGATATGTGTTTTTTGAACTTTTGCCCAGTTCCAGATATTTTGATTAGAGCCACCTTGATTTTAAATTTGAATCCGGCAATTGTGTATTTAAACCACAGGTGAATTGATAGGTGCCAAAAATACCTTTTATTATCTGGAATTATTACAGAAAAGTGTTTTTTGACTTTGGTGCATACAGTTTTGTTTTTGAGGCACCTTGCACTTAAATGTGAATACTGAAATTTTTTTTAGTCACCCCGGGTAAATTGTTTGGTCCCAAAAAAATCCCCTTTTATTACCCGAATACATTACAGTTCGTGTTTTTGCACTTTTGCCCAGCCCAAGATTTTTTTTATAGAGAAACCTTTGCAGTTAAATTTGAATCCAGAAAATTGTGTAGTTACCATAGGTGAATTGTTTAGGTCCCAAAAAAAAATTTTTTTTATCCAAAATACATTACAGATACGTTTTTTTTTTCTTTGGTGCACTACGTTTTGTTCATTGGGGGCACCTTCCCTTTAAAATTTGTAAATTTAACTGAAATTTTTTTAGCCCACCACAGGTAAATTGTTGGGTCCCAAAAAAAATCCCTTTTTATTACCCAAATTTCTTTTCGGGATCCCTGTTTTTTTTTTCCCCTTTTGGGCCCGTCCAGTTTTTGTTGAAAAGAGCCCCTTGAATTTTAAATTTTGGGAATCCAGCAATTGTTTTAGTTCCCACAGGTGAATTGTTGGGTTTGCCAAAAAACCCCCTTTTATTATCCGAATAATTTCAGTTTACGTGTTTTTTCCTTTTTTTCGCGGGGGCCACTTTTTTGAACTTGATAGATTACTTTGCAGCTATATTTAAATTTCCAGCAATTTTTTTTTTGATTTGAGGGTTTTGAGAATAGCTTTTGTTTTTGCGTCTTTTAATAAGGATTTTCCCAAAAAACTCTTCCTTACCTTTCAAATTTGTATATTTTGAACATGGAGCGAAATTAGGGGGGAAAGCGAGCAAAGGGGGGGGTGGGGGACAGGGAGGTAGGGGTTTCGAGGGGGAAGGTGCCCCTTTCCCAAAGTGCTGGCGACAACACGCATCCCAAGGGGAAATCATCGTTGCAGGCCCGTCGGCTGTCATGGGCGGGGTCAGGGAAATGTAAAATCTCTTTAACGAACAGCGTCGCCAATCTGCCCTTTTGGGGTTTTTTAATTTTGAAAACCTGCTTCGGGCAGTCTTACCTCCTCGTCCTCCCAGGCATGGCCACAAATGTCGTCATAAAGCATCACCGCACCCGGGCCCAAAATTGAAGAAACCCCAAATGTAAACTCGTTTTTCCCCACCCTGTGGAAATCCATTTTCTAAAGACCTTTTTGATAAAAAAAATGGGGTTGGGGGTCAGAAGGAATTTTAAAAGTTTAAGAGGCCAAAGAGGATGTTTTTTCTCTGCTCTGACCCCCCATTTAAATGATGCCTTTAAAGGGGAGGGAAAAGGGGAACCCGGTCAATGGGCAAAAATCCGGGCGGGGGCAACCCCTTCCCAGTCCCCTTGTTGTGCCCCCGGGCCTCCTGGTTTGCAGAAGGGTCAGGAAGACGAAAGTCACCGTGTTGATGTTTAAATTAAATAAACGCATTGCGGTTTCCAACTTGGTCTTTTCGGGGCGAATTTGCTTGCGGGCGTTTCACCCAATGGACGAGGAGGAAGACGATGGGGTAGTGTCAGTACGGGTTCCGCCTCAAAAAGGGAGGGGGCGGTCGCAAAAGGGCCCGTTGATATGTTTCCCGCCAGCCCACCAAGTCAGCGAAAACCCCGGGCCCCCTCGTTATCCCCCGTAAAAAAGGCCCGGGGCCCTTTTTCAACCCTGAGCCTTCTTTCCCCCAAAGGGCCTTGATTCCCCCATCGTGTATTTGCCGCTTTGCCGTAAACGCTTAAGTAGGGCAAAAAACCTTAGGGGGTTTAAACCCCCCCCCCCACATGTCTAGTCACATGCAGCGAATGCATGGTTAAAATGGGGCAACTTTGGGCCCAAAAAAAGGCCGGGACCGACCCCGGGGCCTCCAACCACTGTCACACCCTTTCCCCGCCCCCTCCTCCTCCGCCACCACCAGTTTTCCCTAAAGCTGCCCATGTCTCTCAGAGTCATGATCAGGGATCAGCCTCTGTTTTGCCTCCCCCGGGTCAGGTTTCCCACCAGAAACCCCCAGAGAAACCCCTCCTAACCCCCCCTCCTTCCGCCCGTTTGATGCTAAATTCCCTACAAACGGCCAGTCTAGCAGCCAGCCCTTTTGTCTTCCAGGTTTTGGGGGGCAAAAAAAAGAAACACTTTAAAACCCCAAACCCTCCCAAAAGCCCAAAAAAATGAAAGTCGGCCCTTGGGCCGGCTTTTGGCCTTGGAAAAGGTTGGGCCCTTTCCCTCGGTGGACACGATGGGTTTCCCCCAGTCATGGCCCCCTTTCCTGCCCCCCAAAAAACCCGATGCCCAGCAGGGTTTTTTTTGCAGAAAAAAACCCTCCCTGCCCTGGCCAGCCACGTGGGCATCTAAAATTTTTTAAGCGCGTTGTCTGCATCTGTGGCCAGAAAAGTCCTTTTGCCCCCGGGCCATGGAATAGTTAAACCCCAAAACAAGGACGTTTTTCCTTTTGTGACAGCCCTTGGGGGAGCTTTGGGGGATGTACCTGGGGGTGAGGAGGTCTCAGGGCGGGGACGTCTTCAAAACCGCAGGGATGGTGCAGGGTTCTTTCCCCCAAGGGGCCCCTGTGGCATCACGTGCCCAGAGAAAACCGGCCGTGTTTAAAATTAAAACCCGTTTGGAAAACCGTCCCCAACAGGTAAAGGGCTGTGGACCCGGGCCTTTCCCCAACGAGGGCCGGTGCTGGTGGAAGCCCAAGGGAAACCCTTTTGCCCGGAAAAATGGTGTGCGGGGTAACGGGCGAAATCTGCTGGCCGCCCTTAAGATCGGTAGGCTGGGAAAATTTCCCCTTTCCTGGCACATGCCTTTAACCCTTTTCCCTCCCGAAATTTTTTAAAGAGCTTTCCGGGTCTGGGGGCGGGTTTCTGAGGAAGGCCGAAGTCTAAGTTCGCACTTCAAACCGTTCGCACCCTTTCTTCGTCCGCCTGGCTGCGTTGCAACGTCAGCTCGGCCTCCCCGTTTTAAATGTTCTTTTTTGACTGGCAAAAAAACTGGAAATTCCCCCCCTCCAAAATGCTCCAGCGATTGTGGCAGCAGCGCAATGCCCTTACGCAGTTTTTAAATGCCATTTGGGCCTGACCCAAACAGCGGGGGCGGACCTCGGGGTTTTTGAGCACCCAGAAATGGAGGAGGTTTAAAGAGCCCCTGCCCCCACCTTGCCAGTTTTGAAGAAGCCACCCAAAATGGGGCAGTGCGGACAATGCCCTTGTCAGCATGAGCATTGGGTGATCTTAGTTTGGAACGATTTAGTTGGGACAAAAAAAAATTTTTTTGAAACAAAGGTCCCGGGGGGGGGGGGGGCGCGGGGGGGGGAGGGGGGGGGGGGGGGGGGACAAGGGGGGGGGGACACGGAGCCTTTCTCTCCGTCAAAACCACAAGGGCCCCACAAATTTCCAATTTCATTGGGGCTTCATTAGGCAAATGGTTTTGGGGGCCAGAGCTAGTTGGGAAAAGGGGGGGCATCAAACTTTTCAGGGTGCATATTTCAGGCAAGTAGGGTGTGTTGAAGCTGTGCCGGAGGCAGCGGAGGAGGAGGGGGGAGGGGAGGAGGTATTCCTAGGGCACGATGTTACCCAAAGTCTTGCCTTGGAAAGAGGTTGGCCGAATTTGAGGCGGAGGGGAAGAGAGGAAGATTAGGGTTTTCAGTGCCCCCCCGGGCCCCGAGGCTTGGGAAATCAAGGCTCCATCTTCACATGAGTTTCTTGGATCTCCATTTCCTCCAACATGATCCTCGCATTAAGGCCCCTTTAAAATGAAAAAACACCCCCCCTGGATCCCCCGGGACAAAACAAAAATTTAGCACTTTCCTTCCACCCCGCCAAAAAAGAAAAGTAAAATGCAGGAAATGGAGACCTTTTCTGAGGGTCAACTGGAGACATCTTTTGCGTTTGCTTCAAGTTTTTCCTTTTTAAAAGTTAACCCGGGGGAACAAAATCAGCGACGTGGAAAAGCAGTTGAGGGGCCAAAATAGGGGTTTTGCGGCAGCAGAAAAACCCAAAGGGGGCAGAAGCCAATGGGTGACCTTTTGGCAATCTTTGTTTTCCCCCTCACCAACGCATGCAATTTTCAGGGCAAAACATCCAACACACGAGATCAGCTTAAGATCTGGTGCACGACTATCTGCGTTTAACACCCATTTTTTTTTTTTTTTTGTGTTTCCCGGGCCCCAAAAGATTTTGGGTATCCAAAATGGAGAGGGCCCCGAGCTGGCTTTGACAAGCCCCAGAGGTGTTTTTCCTTTCCCAGGGAGCCAGCGTCATTATCTGGCGGACCCTTTAGCACCCCTGGGGGTTTTTACAGACAAACGCATCCGACTTTCCCAGAAAAAGTGGATGTTTGACTTTAAACAAATTGAATCAGGCCCTGGAAAACCCGATGATGTTGTGGCCCCCAAATTTCCCAGGTCACCCATTTGTTGCCGGGGCTATTTTTCCCTTCCTCTTCCCCAAAAAGAAATTTGGGCCTCTTTAAAAATGTTTTTTAAAAAGATCATTTCTTACTGCAATTTTTTTTTTCTCTTTTTCCAACAGTTTTTTGCTGGTTTTTGTGGGAGACTGTAAAAAACAGCAAGGTTTTATGGGCAAAAACCCTATTCCATTTACTCACTTTATCTTAAGAAATTTTTGCATTGTCAATGTTTTGGGGGTCCCTGTTGCTGTGAGATACAGTATAATTTTTGGTCCTTTGGAAAAGAAATGTGGGGTTTTAATTGGAAATTTTTCCCCCCACAATTTTTAATTTTGTGGCTGAGAAGTTTTTTATAATTTTTTTTGGGGGCATGTAGCTGTTTAGATACAGCCCAAAAAATTTATGGTCCTTTGGAAAAAGAAATTGTGGGGTTTTAATTTGGGATTTCTTCCCCCCAAAAATTTTTAAAAGGGGGTGAGAAGGGCAAAAATTTTTAATTTTTTTGGGGGCATGTAGCTTGAGATTTCAGCAATAAAACATGGGCCCTTTTTAAAAAGAAATGTGGCTTTAAGTGGCATTTTTCCCCCACAATTTTTAACAAGGCTGGGGGAAAATCTTTTTTTTAATTTTTTGGGGGCTTTTCTGCTTTTAAAAAGCAAACAATACTACAGGTTTCCCATTATAAAAAAAAAAATTGTTTCTAACAGACATTTGTTCTTCACAATTGTCCAAAGTGGCTAAGGGGGCATGCTTTTAATTTTTGGGGGGATTTTTCTTTAAATGAAACTATAATAAAGGTTTCCCATTATAAAAAAAAATGTTTGTTCTAACGACTTTTTTTCTTCACAAATTTTCCCAAAATGGCTCAAGGGTTATGCTTTGAATTTTTGGGGGCATTTTTTCTTTGAAATGCAGCTATACTACAGGTCCTATTATAAAAAAAAAAAATTTTTCTTCTAACAGACATTTGGTTTTTTCAAAATTGTCAAGAGTGGGGTCAAGGGTGATGGGGCTGTCGAAAAAAGGAATAGGTAGGAAAACCCGTTAATAGAAACATATTGCAAAATGACTTGTTTTTGCAAGATCTTTAACCCCTTGCTATCAATCCGGTTTTTAGACAAAACCCTTTAATACAATTAAAAAAGGAAAAAAGGAAAATGGGGGGATTCCCTTTCCCATTTTTTAAAAAATTGGGTTTTTAGAATTTAAAACTACTAAAAAACTTGCATGTACAAAAAAAGCTGGGAAAAAAATTCATCTGAATTTTTTAAAAAGGGAGGGAAAGGAAAATTGACCAGTGTAGGTTATTAAAAGGACATGGAGTATGGAGCACCGGGCAGAGAAAAAAAGTACAGAGGGCAATTTCCCCCAGCCCCGTTTAGTAAAATGAGAAAAAAAAATGCCAAAAAAAAAGGGCCCCGGGGGTAACAAAAGGGGTTAACCCCCAGGGATTTCCAAAATGAAGCTCAATTGGTCCCCTCATAGGAGGGGGCAAGCGTACCCAGGTCTTGGGCTGTGTACTGGGGGGGGGGGGAAAGCTGGAAGTTCTCCCACTTCCCCTTCCGCACTCTGCTTTTAGCACACGTTTTCGTTGCTGCGTCATCAGGGATTTTAACCTGGTGTTAATAGTTGGGCGGACCCCCAGGCCTGGGCTCTCACCCCACCCCCTGTAAAATCCGGCCCGGGTCATGCCCGTTTCCCCGGACGGTTTGTCAATGTCCAGTTCCCAACCAAATAAAATTTAAAATTTGGGGGTTGAAAGACTCCTTTTTCCCGGGAAATTTTTAAACTTGGGGGGCAGAAGGGTTTTTTTGGTCATACTGCGGGGCCAGGGCGGGTTTAGTCAAAGTCCAGTTCAACTAAAATGGTGGTTGAAAGAAAAACCCTTTTTTTTGGGACTTTTTTAAATTGGGGGGCAGGGGCAGGTTTAATGGGCATACTGTGGCCCCGGAAGGGGGCAGTATATGTCAGTTCAACTTAAAAAAGGGGGTTGAAAAAACTCCTTTTTCCGGGACTTTTTAATCTGTGGGGCAGACAGGTTTAAAAGGTCTATTTGGCCCAGGACAGGGACAGTATATGTCCAAATTTTAAAATAATAATGGGGGGTTGGAAAAAGGGCTCCCATTTCCCGGGACTTTTTTTTAAAATGTGGGTCAGACAGGTTTAATGGGCATTTTGCGGTACGGACAGATATAGTTAGTGTCCAGTTAACTAAAAAAGGGGGTTTTAAAGACTCCTTTTTCCCCGGGACTTTTTATTTTGGGGGGGTTTTTTTTTTGGGGAAGGTTTAATGGTTTTATATGCGGTAGGGGCCCGGGATAGTCAAAAGTCCAGTTCAACTAAAAAAAGGTGGTTGAAAAAATCCTTTTTCCGGCAAATTTTTAATTTTTGGGGGCATGCAGGGTTTTGGGGGTCATTTCTGTGGGCCCCGGACGGGGTAGTCTTTTTAAGTGAAACTAAAAAAAAGTGGTTGAAAGGGCTCCCTTTTTCCGGCCTTTTAAAGTGGGGGTCATGCAGGTTTGGGGGGTATGCTGCGTTTTCCCGGGGCAGGGATATTCAATGTTTCCCGTTCAAATAAAATGATGGTTCAAATAATACGCCCCCCTGGCAACCCTTTTTTAAATTTTTGGGTGATGCCGGTTTAGGGTCATGCTTTTGGTACAAAAACAGGGTTAATTTTAATGGTTTTTGTGACTTTTTTTTGTGGGGTTTTATAGCTAAGTGTTGGCCTAAGATGTAGCAGGTATCCCTTTGACTGTTTTGGGGTGTTAAATTTTTCCCGCTTCTCCAGCCTGGGGTTTGGGGGGGGAAGAAAAGAAGGTGTTGGGTTTCTCTCCCCCTAGACTTTTAAAGGTCAAACGCTATAATCGACTGGGCCCCAAATACGAAAAAACCCTTTTCGGGTGGGGTCCGCTATGCTATCGCCCGATGTCGATAGCAAAGTAAAAAGCTCAAACAATAATGAGGGGCCCTGTTAAACGTGTGGGGAAAAAGAACTTGTCATAGTGATGAGCGAACCCTTTAAAAAGTTCGAGGCGTTGGTTCGAAGTTCGTGTCAAAATCGAAAAAGAAAATTCGAACCCCCCTTTTAAAATCAATGGGAGAAGCTTTTTTTGGTTTTTAAATTTTTATACCCATAAGGGAGGAGGAAAACTGCAATTAACAAAAAATTTTTTCAAATTATGCCGTCTGACCCCAGGGGGAAATATTTTACCCAATTTCCTTTTTTTATATACACTTTAGTAACACCAACCTATAACACAATGTTGAAAGGGAAGAAAAAAATTTTTAGTAATTTTGGTAACAAAAAATTGAACCCCTGCAATCCAGAGCTGAGCCCGGGGAGACAAAGTTAAAGGGGACGCCAACTTCTCGTGTTCATGCTTTTCTTCACGGTAAAAGGGCATACAGCGGGGCGGGTTTAATTTCCCAACGCGCCTTTAAACGCAATCACCCCGATGTTTGGGGGGAAAACCGCCCCCTTTCTCAAGCGCTTGGGGAAAGGGGGGCGTGTTCCCACTAAACGTCGGGGCCCCATGCAGCCAAATCAAATGGGGCTCCCACCCATTACTAGTTTATTTTTAAAACATATCACGGGGCCCCTTTTTTTGTTTGGGGCCACTCCCGGGAAAAAACGCCCTTTTGGGCCCCCAAAGGAAACCCCAAAAAAAACAGTAGCCCGACTCCAAAACAAAAAAAATGACCTTTATGGCACTCAGAAAAAAATTTTTACAAGAAGAAATAAGTAGGGAATATGTTTTTTTTTAAATGGGACCTTTACAAACCGGTTTTTTTTTACAGTGGCCGCCCCCCAAAACCAGAAAAAATTATCTTATGGACACCAAAATAAAATTAGCACGAAGAAATGATATGTGAAATAATTTTTTTTTAAATAAATTTTAAAAAAAAGTCATGTTTGTGTTCACACCCCTCTCACTAAAGGGAACTGTACCCCAAAAGACAGGGGTTTTAAATGACAAATATTTTGAAAATAGGTTTAAAAACCCAAAATTTTTTCTATGCAATATGGGTGAAAGGGGGTTTTTTTGGAAAAACCCCAAAGCAAATCAAGTGGCCCCTTAAATTTTTTATATTTTCCCAATGGGAAAAATGGGTTTCCCCAATAGATTGGAATTTTCTATACAAAACTCCCCAACTCCCTAACTATTGTGTGTAAAAATTTTCCTAAGCTAGCTGTCGTCGCCCGTCGTCGTCGTCCCCCCCCCTCCTTGATTTAATCTCACCAGCATTTTTCCTGTTTAAAATAACATTAAAGGGTATTTCTCCCGGGGGGCCGGGGGGGGGCCCAAAAACCCCCAGGGGGGGGGGGTTTAAAAACCAGGAAAAGGCCCAGTGCTTCCCCTAAAACAAGTAAGGGGAAAAATGGCGGTTTTAAAACCCAAAAATTTACGTGACATACAAATTTAAACGGTTATGTGTTTTGCAGTAAATGATTCCCTCACTGGTGATGTTTTTGCCCCCTCTTTCTATCTCTGCACTGTTTTGGCTGGGCGCCAAAAAGGGAAAAGCAGCGAAAAGGCCCCGAACACTTTGCCAAACCCCCAAAAACTTTTTCCCGAACTTGCGGCAAAAAAAATTCGGTTGGGCCCTGGGGTTCGGAAAAAACCGAAAAGTTACGCCAAAAAAACCTTTTCCGAATGGTTCCTCAACTTTAAACTTGTCACATCTGATAAGTGAGGTCTTTTAAAGCTTTTAAAAAGTTTATTTCAGTCCCCACCCTACATACTGAAGGGGGCCACTTTTCACAAGTGAAAATTAAATTACAAATTTATTTTTATTACCACATTTAATTTTTTTCTTTCCCAAAATCAAAAAAAAAGTATCTGAAAATTTTTACATGTTTGAAAAAAATTAAACAAAACTTTATGCATACAATGAAAACAGCCTTTCACTGTCAGTAATGTTTGGTTTCTCTCTTCTTTTTTTTGAGGGGGAAAACCCTAGGAAAAATAATGGAAGCAATAGTAGGAGCTTTTCTGGAAACAAATCAAGCATTATAAATTTAAGTTTAATTTTTTAATTTTTGATTAAAAAAAAAAGCAAAGGTAAATGATGTTTAAGAGTTCTATTTATTGCGCTAAACCGAGGACTATATTATATAGGGAAAATAACAGTTTTATTATTTTATTATTGCAGCAATAATAAAACTTTTATTTTCTCTGTGCCACTGGTAATATGTGATACTTTTAAAATATAATATTCATGAAATTAAAAAGTATTGGGGCAAGCATTTTATTTTAAAAATTTAAATTTAAAAAAAATTTGAAGTTTTAATAGCTTATTTGTATCAATTAACAAAATGCTAAATCAATATTTGGTGTTACCAGCCTTTGTCTTCAAAAGAGCATAAATTCTTCTAGATACACTAGTACATAGTTTTTTTTTTTAGACCCTCAAAGAGTTCTTTGCCATGAGGCCCTTTGTTAAAAATTCCCAGTGCCGGGATGAAGGAGTGTGAGAGCGAGAACCCCCAAATTTTAACACACCGCTCTCCATTAAACACTGAACCCTATACACTAAGGGAGTCAAAGGGAAAAAGGGGAAAAAATGGAAAATTTCGGGCCGATTTGTCCATTTTCACTCAGCGGTGTACTATTTTTTGTTGCCAGCAATTTAGAAATTGATGGCTATGTGGGGTTTTTATTTTGAGCACACACTAAATTTTTACCCCTTTTAAAAAAAGCTGTATACTGACTACTTTACATTTTTAAAAGGGTCTTATTTTCAGTTTGCCCCCATGAAAAGATAAAATACAATATTTACAAAAATGTGAAGTAAGATACTGTATATTATTAAAGATACTATACTGTGTTTTGATGGAATTGAACATGGTAACGAGATTATTTAAATTTTATAATTGCTAAGTATACTTACTGAAAACTGAGTACGGAAAGTTTTTCAAAAAACATTTCTTATTTTTAATGTAATTTTTAGAATAGACGCCCTAGTTGTCACATTTATCATTTTAAAAAAAATTTTTAAACCTTTTTAGAAAGTTTCTAATTCACCCCTTTTAAAATAATTTGGGGTTTCCTTTATGCCAAAATTCCCAAAAAAAATTTGGGGTGCATGGCAAGCCACCCCCCTTTTTCCCACAAAGTCATCCCCAAAAAAGCAAAGCGAGAAGTGTAAAAAACTTTTCCATAACACATAATAAATGTGGTGAAAAGGAATGTAAAACCATTTTTTTTTGCAATTTTTCGCCAGATTTAAAACTCTTTTCTTTTTGTTGAAAATTTTTTTTGGATAAGACTGGGATTTTAAGTATTGCTGTCTTGCAGACGCAACAATTATACAATCTTTTTTTTGGCCAAATTTTAAAAAGTTTGCATATTCACCTCATTTTTTACTGGATGTGGATATTCTCTTCCTATGCTCGACTTATAGGTTAAAGGAATTATCCCATCTAGCTGATTTCACTCGTCACAGTCTCATCAGACTTTTACTTCCTGTACAGCAGTGACTGACATTTCAGCTCTGCTACCTTGTGAAAATAAATAACAGTTTGTCTGTATATAACTGTGGGCTGGCAGAGCTGTATTTGTCTTGGGAGAAAACTTCTCAAGAGGGACTAAAAACTTAGGGTGTGCTGGGACAACGGGTTAGCTGTTTAAGAAACTCTTTATTTTGTGATTTAAGGGACACATATGTAAATTGCCTGCAGACCTCCCGGGGAGGGACAAGGCTTCTACTTGGTCAGTAACTCAAAAGGGTTTAAATTTTTTAAACAGTAAAAAAGATAAGTTTAAAGGGGCTCGGTCCTTCTTTAAGACACAAAAAACACAGAAACATAATAACAACCCCACCCCCTAAAATTTTAAAACCCTTTAATTATAAATT
The DNA here is from genome assembly GCA_025379985.1 of Phyllomedusa bahiana. Lineage (NCBI taxonomy): Eukaryota > Metazoa > Chordata > Amphibia > Anura > Hylidae > Phyllomedusa > Phyllomedusa bahiana. Next base: position 24,001 of record JAODAL010025295.1, read on the forward strand.
TATTAAAACATACACTCAAACCCGGGCCCCTTTATTAGGTACACCTGTCCAAAAATGCTCGTTAAACACTTAATTTTTAAAACAGCCAATCACCCTGGGGGAACTCGTGCATTTAGGGTGTAGGAAAATTCAAAACAAACCCTGCAGTTCAAACCGAGCCCCTCCGGGAGGGGGAAAAAAGGTGATTTGGTGCCTTTGAACGGGCATGGTTGTTGGGGGCCAGAAGGGGTGGTCTGAGTATTTCAAAACTGCTGATCTCCCTGGGGTTTTCCCCGCACAACCATCTCCAAGGGGGTTTTAAAAGAAAAGGGCCAAAAAGAAAAAAAATCCAGTGGCGGCATCCTGGGGCGGAAAAAGCCTTTTTGATGCCAGAGGGGGAAAAGGGGAATGGGGGAGACTGGTTTGGCTGATAGAAAGGCAACAAATGCTCAAATAGCCCCCCTTACAACCCAAGGGAGGCAGAAGGGGCATCCTGAACCACAGTACGGCGAACTTTGAGGCAGATGGGGGTACAGCAGCAGAAGACCACAAGGGTCCACTCCTTTCAGCTAAGAAAAGGAAATTTAGGTCCAAATTTTTTCCCAAGCTCATCGAAATTGGACAGTAAAGATTGGGAAAAAAATTGCCTGGTTTTGATGAGTCCCCGAATTTTTGCTGCACATTCGGTGGGAGGGTCAAATTTTTGGGGGTCAACAAAAATGAAAGCTTTGGGTTTCCCTCCCGCCTTTTTATTAAAAAGGGTTTAGGCTGGTGGTGGTGGTGTATGGTGTGGGGGAAAATTTTTTGGCACTCTTTGGGCCCCTTGGTACCAAATTTAGATCGTTCCCAAAACCTTGTGGAAAACTATGCCAAAGAAAATTGAGGGGAGTTTGGGAAAGGGAAAAGGGGGTCCCCAAACCGTTACTACATGGTTTTACCCCAATAAAGTGGCCGGGGGTGTATATAGACTTTAAAAACTACGGTGTTTTAAAATACAATCCAGGCACAGAAGGTGGGCTCCAATGCAGCCCAAACAAAAAAAGCAAAGCCCCTAATCTCCTTCCCCCTATAAATTATCCTAAAAATCCAGGTGGGGTTATCGCCCCGAAAAGAGTGGCCCCGTCCCTTGGTGGCTCGCCGTATTACACCACTACAATTTAAAAGGGGATTACAATGTAGTATTACTCCCTCTGTGCCAAAAAAGTTAAAAATACACATTAAGTGCCAATACAAAGATATATACAGCCAATTTAGAGATAATACTATATGTTCAAGAGATATCTTACTATCCTCATATACAAATTTGGCCATTCCCCCACGCGTTTTTCCCCCCCCTCGATTTTGGGGTTCCCTTAGGGGGAAAAACTTGGGGGACATCCATAGATGTTTTGAACCCGAGTCAGAAACCCTAGATTGGGGAATAGAAAATGGCCCCTTTTTACAAAACAGCAGGAATGAAAAAACCACCCAAACCCTTTCTAGGCAGGAGGGATCATAACCAAACGAAGCTTGTATAAACAAGCAGGAGAAATAAAATACTGAAACCCTGAAAAGAAGCAAAATCACAACAGCAATGTATTTGGTAATAATATTCATTTTTAACTAGTCAGTAATATGGGAATTTCCAAAGGGAAGCACCCACTAAAAATAGCCATTTGGTTTTTTGTGGGGGATGCCTGAGATAGATACTTTTGGGTAGTGAACCGGGACTGGAAACATAACTGAATTTAATGATTTTTTCAGAAATTTTAAATTTAATGTATAAATTTAAAGGGCAACTGCCCCTTGAAAAGATGTTTCTGGATGAATTTTCCCATAGGGGCACAATTCCTGCTTAACTTCACGTATTGTTTATGGCTAGCATTTTTCTTGCTCAGATCTTGGAAATGTACTTTTTAAAACCCATCTACTTGTTTGTTTATGGCGCACACTTCCAAAAACGTTACGAGAGAAACTGCGTTTTTTAAAAAATGCTATTTGATTCACCCATTGTACTTTTAAGGGTTTCCCCGGGGTGAGTTTAGTACAAAAAGGATTAAAATTTTTTTGTGTTCTTTTTTTTCTTGCCCTACAATTTTCCCATACTTTAGATGGCAATTGGGAAAAATCTGACCAGTAATGAGAGTATAAAAGTGGAAATGGCTTCCTTTTTTTTATTAACGTCCCCTCCCCCCCCCTACAGGGGGAAAAGAATTACTTTAAAAGCTTCACGGAGAAAAAAGCGCTGAGAGTTTTGGGGTTTTTTTTTAAAATTTTTTTTATTTCTTTAAAAAAAAATTGAAAAAATACAAAGGTTTTTTGAAATTTTCTGTACGGCTCTCTAGGGCGAAAATGGGGAAATTTTGTGGGGAATGAAGTTTCATGGCATACCTGGTCCCGAAAACATTATAACGGGGGTTTTCTTCAGGGTTGGGCTGTCAAATTTTAAAAACTGCTTTAGTTTTTTGGGAAACTTTTGAATATTGCTTGCAGAAGTCCACACAAGCGGAATGAGCCGAGCAAAATGTCAAACAAAAAATGGGAAAGGGAAATGGGAAAAATATTTTTTGGAAAAGGGCTATGTGGGCCTTTTGGGGGTTTTAGATTTTTCTTGTTCCCAGCTCCCTTAGGTTTATGAAAACAAGCACATTATTAAATAAATTACTACTGAGTGGTTGCAAGCAGTCTTCATTAAAAGCCCCTCAAGGGAATATTAAGGAAACTTTTGTTTGAAGGTGTAACTCAGGAAAAATAAAGTAAAACTCAAAAACTGATTTTCTTTTTTTTTTGCTGATATTTTTTCACCCTTTTGGTTTTTTCATTTATGGGGACTATGCTAATTTTTTAGAGCTTTATTGTTTTTCTATTTAATTTAAAGGTGTTTTGCACAGCATGTAGTGGCCGTGAACAAAGGCTCAGAACGCAGAGCCCGAAACGCGTTGGTTTATATTTTCCTGTACCTTTGCAACACTGGATTAAGAAAAGAAATAAATAACGATTTTTTTCACTCTACTCTACTCTAACTTTGTTTACAAGCATTATTGCGGTCTCATTGCCGGGAGACTTGGATCGCATGCGGTGTGGAGTGGAGATCACTAGACGAGAGAAGCCGGTGCGGATAAATCTTGCAATGGATATGAACACTACTACTGAAGTGAATATATGGTGAGCTATACTCTCTTTTCCTTGTTGGATATATATTATATTATTGTTCAGCTTGACTGGATTCTCTCTTTCTCTTCCTCTGCTGATCATAATTCAGGCCCTGAATCCAGTGTGTGCCTGTTACAGGACCTGCAGCTTCAGTGAAACACATGGCCTCTGTATAGAGGTCAGTTGGGTCAAGTCTGCTACCCTGTTTCCCCAAAAATACAGTGAAAAAGACAGTGTCTTATATTAATTTTTTCTCCTAAAGATGAGCTAAGACTTATTATTAGGGAAGTCTTATTTTTTAAGAATAAGAATTCACATTTATTGTTGAACAAAAAATCAACATGTATTAATATACTGTAGTTATTTCATCACAAACATCAGCATAAGTAGCCAAACTCTGAATTGCATCAAAAAATGCACTAGGTCTTATTATCAGGGGATGTCTTAATTTCGGGGAAACAGGGTAGAAACATCCATCCAGGGTCAAGTTTGTGGCAAATCTGCATTATGGCAGCATTGGGTGACATGTATGTACGGGGCAGCGCCAGAAGTCTGTCGTCTTTTCAGCCTGAAAACTGGCATAGCCCTGTTCACTATATTTTTATGTCCAAAAGTAGGCGCATAATAAAGTGCCCGCAGCACTTTGTAATGCATCCGAGATCGGGGGCGTGCTGGAGGCGCGTCACACTAAAACCGTAGAATTCTACACATTTATGTCTTTAGTATGGAACAGAACAATTTAAAAGTGGTTTACCTGAGCCTGAATTGTCACTTTGTAGCTAGAAAATGCTACATCTATGACCTGCAGTAGAACAGGTTCATAGTTTCAGGTGCATTCAACTCTACTACTGTGTGCAACGAAAATGGTGCCTGGGCACCAAAAGTCATACATGTCGCCCATTATGTTTACCTTTTATTCCCTATTGATGGGGGAAATAAAGGGTGGATATTGTAATATAGGGGATATGTTTTCCTGTTTTGGTTTCTGTCATCCTTGTGAGACCATTAACCCTGCCAACATTCCCACCCACCCTCCTCTTATATGTGTGTTATAACTGAATATGTATATTTATCAAATAAATAAATTTTTGTCATCTTTTTATCACAGCTTTATTAGGACAGGAGTTTTGAGGCCAGAGGTCTATATTTGGGGCATTACACCGAGAGGTAGTACCCCATGGACACACCTTGCAGTAGAGACTCTTGGAATGTTATCTTTGTACCTGCAGTACAACACTGGGGCAGGTATATTGTTGTTTATGGTTTTAAAATGTTAAACAAAGCTCCCGCCAGGTTCATATCCCATAGGAGTATTGTTTTATTATGTGTACAGGCAAGTGGAGCCACAGGATCTACTTGACTGTAATTTCCTGGTGAGTGATGTTTTTCTTCAGCTACCACGTATCCTTTTATTCCTAGACAGTGCTTCATTCACCTTTTAGAGAACCTATCCGTTTTCCATCTTAAAGGAAGTCGTCACAACACTGCCCACTGCTTACCCATTTGCAGTTGCTGTTCAACTTTTCCCCATGCTGACCTTGCTGCTCCTCTCATATATACTTTCAACTGCCTTCAACATATCAAACACTTTAAATGTATGCCTCGGTTCAGGGTTCCTCTTTACATACCCCTTTTACGTAATTTTCAACAATATGCAACATCGAGGCAATGCAAAAACGTTTTCAAAAAAGCTTTATGTCATTTTTCAAAAAATCACCACATCAGACTTTAACAATACAGCATATTTAAAAAATATTGGACGTACTTAGCATTTGTAGTCCATCCATTTCTATTGTCAACCACTCCTCGGCAGGTCCACAGGTACGACTGATAGGACTCGCAAGCTTGAAAAAGGAATGATTTCATTCGGAAACGTTGCAGGATAAGTGCGCATCAGCTCGATTGCGAGTCCTATCAGTCGTACCTGTGGACCTGCCGAGGAGTGGTTGACAATAGAAATGGATGGACTACAAATGCTAAGTACCGCCAATATTTTTTAAATATGCTGTATTGTTAAAGTCTGATGTGGTGATTTTTTGAAAAATGACATAAAGCTTTTTTGAAAACGTTTTTGCATTGCCTCGATGTTGCATATTGTTGAAGACCTTGCTGCTCCACCATCTTGTGGCTGCTGTCCTATTTTCTTGTTGCTCTATAGAGAGGTGTGCCCACATTCTTTTATGCCCACAGTGTGGAGCGAGGTTGGGTTTCCTCTGCAATCTCCTTCCACCTGTGCAGTTATTAGCCTGCTCGTCCCACACTCCCTGCCTGATCTTTGTGCTTAGCATGTTCTGCTTTGCATGTGCTTTGCCTTGGGTCTTCTCATATAGTCTTGTACTGTGTTATGTCTGTTTGTCTTGTTTGTTCCTATCCTCATGCTTATGTCTGTGTTCCTTGCCATTGTTTCTAGCAATAATAAAGTCCAAATAGAACTATGTTTGTTCTATTGATTTCTATGTGCCTATTGCAGCTTCTTTGCAGTATCTATTGGATTACCTTTTCATCGTACCTCTGACAGATGCCAGCAATTAACAGCATAGCACCATGTGAATGGCCCCCATACCTGCATGGGGTAAATAGATATCTACCCTAAGATAAAAGAGGCAGACTAGAAGGACCATGTGGTCTTTTTCTGTCATTAACCTTACATGTTCTATGACTATGCCCCAAGTAAGTCTCCCTGCTCACCACTGTATAGCACTTTCAGAAGTTTTGAGGGTTCAGAACTACTGACAGATTCCCTTTAATTCATGTAGTCCAAGAGGTAAAAATGTAGACTATTTTAACTTATACTAGGAGGACTAGTACTAAGTTCATTATACACTATGGGTAGTTTTAATAGTTGGCTGAATGCATGATAATGTATGCCATTTAAATTAAAGCAAACTTTTTTTCTGGCAAGTTATAATTTATAAGGTATTTTTGATATTTCGGAGTTGAAAGTAATTTAAAGGGGTTGTCTTACTACAAGGATTGTTTTTAATGTTAAAGATCTTGCAAAAACAAGTCACTTTGCAATATATGTCCATTAGCAGTATCCTACCTATTCCTAGATATCCCCTCTTGTATGGGCTGCATCAGCTCCTCAGGTCGCTATAGCTACAGACCTGTTCGATCTCTCATGATAAGCTGCCAGCACTGGTTGCTATAGCTACAGACCTGGCTTCTACTGCAGCCTAGTGGAAGCCAGTAACTACGCCCCTGAATTCAAAAAGAAAACAGGACTGAGGTAAGATGAATCAATGTAGTGAGACAACCCCTTAAAAGAAAGGAAGTGTGTCCCTTTAATTGTACTTTATTCAATTTCTATTTTTATTGTTGATAAACAATTCACTATTATATTGGTCAAGATAATTTAATGGTTCAATTTTACAATAATGGAACTAGTTTGAACTCTAAATAATATGCAGGTATTACTGTGTATGATCTTGTCATTAAAAAGCAAGTAATATTCTGATAACTGGACATAAGAAAATATGACTGTTCAGTTGAAAACAAAAGATCGGAGCAAAGATGTTTAAACAGCCTGAAAATATAATTATAAAGGAAATTCACCATACAAAATATGTTAGCGACATTGTGAGCTGTCTAGAAGCTTTCCTTTATGCATTGTTAGCATAATTGCTTTCTCCTCAATCATGCAAATGAGATAGCAGGGCAAGAAAAGTGACTTGTTTCTCGGTATTACAGGGGAAGGATGAACTATGAACTTTTATTGAGATGTTGCTGTATAACAGGAATGAAAACTAATGGAGAGAATAGAATACAAGCTTATATAGCACAATTAGGGACCAGTATGCTGTTCTCTATGATATGGGCATGTACTATCACATAACATATTGCCTTAATTGTATTAAATGATCATTACTCCATTTCAGACAAATAATTTAAGCCCAAAATTTGAGATATATAGGGCGACATGTATGAAGATTGGCGCGTCGGAGCGCCCGTTTTCACGTTATTTTTAGTGAAAGCTGCGCCTCATTTATGTTGGCGCCCGAAGTGCGCTCATACATGCGTTGTAAAGTTCCCTGCGCCTCGCCAGTGTGTGAGGCGCAGTGCGGAACTTAGGTGCAGAAGGAATGCGCCTAACATGTATTACAATTCGAGACAGGTTGGAAATCAGCGAAAAATCATTAAACATGTTAGTGAAGAGCAGAAAGAGTTGTCTTTCAAAAGAATGAATGAACAAAGAAAAATATCAAAGTTGACTAACATCGTGTTCAATGTATAGAAAAAGTTGATCATTTAAAATGAAAGCAAATATATATAAGATCTGAAAAGAAATAAATATCAGCTAGAAAAGGTCTTAAAAAAGGGAGAGAATTCCACTAATTTTACATTAAATAAGCCAATGCTGATGTTGTACAGATGTTAATTTGTGTTTTTTATATATATATAAAAAATGAAGATGTATTTGTTCTTCTTTCACCTTTTATTCTATTTAATATCTATAGCAAGAGCCAGCACAGCACAGGTCTGGCTGGGACCTGTGGTTCTCCAAGCAGGATTGCTATGTTCCCAGGGCTTAGTTCTTGACATATTTACAGACATATCACCAAATCAGCCTAAAATAATGAACAATTAGCTTAGAATTTCTACCAATGGGCAATCTGGACGTATTTACGAACGTAAATACGTTCGTAAATACATCCGGACTTCCCATTGGTAGCAATGAACAATTAGCTTATGGCATAGGCTGGCCGAAGATGTTGTGAGACATAAATGATGATGTGCAGTATCATCTGGATCAGTCTTCTACAAAACCTCTGAGACGCCTGAGACATGAGATTTTATTCAAAGATCTGCAGAGAGGACAAAATTGCATGTGTATCATGTCACTGTCACGGAGCGAGTGACATAGAGAAAAAAGTCAAATATTGTCACTGGTTCCAAGCGTTTGTGAAGGAAAAACCCAACATGAAGTTGCTACCTCCGTATGCTTGCAATATGTTCAGGAACATGGAACGTACATTGAAATGTGTCTAGCAAAAAATGGAGATCACTTTCCACATCATGTGTAATACAATCGATTACACATCCGCCAAGACGTAGCATACAATTGTGATTCACATTGCTTCATCTTAACAGGTGTTACAACAGAATATTCCTCTTTCGAGTGAATCTCCCTTAAAGAGAACCTGTCACATAGATTATGCCCCCCTTTCTGAGGACAGCACAAGCTAGTGTCAGACATGCTGCTTCCAAACCTGTGTCCCTTATTCTGTAAGATGCTGTAGTTTTAGAGCATTTAGGGCCAAAATCTGCAGTTTTCAGCCAGAAGAGTCATGAAAAGAGTAATTTTTTCATGCCCCGCCCATTTGAGGGTAGCCCGCCCATCTCAACTGATAAACCTATTACCTTCAATAGGTAGAAACATGTGAATAACTGTCAGGTGGGCGGGGCTAGCCTCTGGTGGTCGGGGCTAACACCTGCTCATGAATAAGATTTGAGGGGTAAATGCACTAAAACTTACAGAATAAGGGACACAGCTCTGGAAACTGCAAGTCTGACACTAGCTTGTGCTGTCCTAAGCAAGGGAGGCATAATCTATGTGACAGATTCTCCTTAACAATCACTTATTTTTAGTGCAATTATATATATAAATATATATATATAATATAATATACATATATATATATAATAATATATATAAATATATATAAATATATATATATATATATATATATAAATACACACACGGCCACTTTATTAGTTACACCATGCTAGTAACGGTTGGACCCCCTTTTGCCTTCAGAACTGCCTCAATTCTTCGTGGCATAGATTCCACAAGGTGTTGCAACGATGCTCAATTGGTATCGAGAGCCCAAAGAGTGCCAAGAAAATATTCCCCACACCATGACACCACCACCACCAGCCTGAACCGTTGATACAAGGCAGGATGGATCCATGCTTTCATGTTTGTTGACGCCAAATTCTGACCCTACCATCCGAATGTCGCAGCAGAAATCGAGACTCATCAGACCAGGCAACGTTTTTACCATCTTATAATTTACAAATTAGATGAGCTTGGGCAAATTGAGCCTCAGTTTCCTGTTACTTAGCTGAAAGGAGTGGCACCCGGTGTGGTCTTCTGCTGCTGTAGCCCATCTGCCTCAAAGTTCGCCGTACTGTGCGTTCAGAGATGTTCTTCTGCCTACCTTGGTTGTAACGGGTGGCTATTTGAGTCACTGTTGCCTTTCTATCAGCTCGAACCAGTCTGCCCATTCTCCTTTGACCTCTGGCATCAACAAGGCATTTCCGCCCACAGGACTGCCGCACCTGGATGTTTTTTCTTTTTCGGACCATTCTCTGTAAACCCTAGAGATGGTTGTGCGTGAAAATCCCAGGAAATCAGCAGTTTCTGAAATACTCAGACCAGCCTTCTGGCACAACAACCATGCCACGTTTCAAAGGCACTCAAATCACCTTTCTTCCCCATACTGATTGCTCGGTTTGAACTGCAGGAGATTGTCTTGACCATGTCTACATGCCTAAATGCACTGAGTTGCCGCCATGTGATTGGTGATTAGAATTAAGTGTTAACGAAGCAGTTGGACAGTTTTACCTAATATAAAGTGGCCGGTGAGTGTATATATATATTAATTTATATTCATTCTTCCCTGGTTTTGTCCCGCGGTAATAAGTACAAGAAGGGGAGGAACATAAGGACAATAAGTTATAAATCAGTCACTTTAGGATCAATTCTTTGTTTCTATTTCCAATTCAAGTTCTCCTGAAGCAGATCTTATCACAAACACAATATCAACTTCTTTGCTGAATTTGAACTACTTGCTGCCATTACTATTGCCTATTCATACATGTTTCAAATTTACATAGTTGGTAAAGCTGAAAAAAGAAATGTCCATCAAATCTAACCAAAAGCCCTACGTGCCCAAAGAAAGGCAAAAAATCCTATATGAAGTGATTGATGATTGTACTGTACTAGAGGAAAAATCCCTTGCCTGAATATGCCAATCAGAATAAAACCCTGGATCAACGTCTTATCGCGTTCAAATTTACTTCAACTATTGAGCAGCTTACAATTTTAGATTTACCTTACTGTGAAACAGTTTTCCCTTGTCGTTCTCACACTGTTTGAAAATGACCGTTTATAATCACATCATTTTTTAGAAATCAGTCTCTGCTCTCCATGTCCCTAATATACACTACTCACAAAAAGTTAGGGATATTTGGCTTTTGGTTGATATTTCAGGAGGAACACAAAGAGGGACATGTATGAAAACTGTCTCGGTCTAAAAATTTTTTTTGCTCTTAAATATTTTAAGAGCACAGAATCAAATGAAAGGGGAATCAGATTGATTGCTATGGGCAACAAGGAAAGTCTTAGATCTAAACAGTTTTCATACATGAGGCCCAACATTACTTGATTATTTTTATTTTAATTGCACTAAATGAATCCATCTTTTAACATTAGAATTCACATGTCCAACTGTTCAATGTTCAGTACTTTTGCACAACTTTCTGATCTCTTACAGAAAGCTTTATGGCAAAATTCACAATAAGTGTTTGATCCCTAAATCACCCATGGCATTGTTTACAAAGAAGCCATCATCAGGGTGTAATGTAGCCAAAGGACGTTCACATCTTTGCCTTGCTGTGACTCTTCCAGTCTCTCTGTATCTCTGATACAACCTGCTGATGACACTCTGTGACACTCTAAGCTCAGTGGCCACTTTCGTCTGAGAGCATTCTGGTTTAAGCCTCGCAATGATGAGGTACTGCTGATCAATTGTAAGGTGTTGTCTTGGTTTCATGATATCAAAATGTGAACAGCATGATGAGGAGGACTGTTTAAATCCCAATTCAAATTGATCCCCTACATTTATTAGGTGATCCTAGTATCAAACATCTGTTGGGAATTTTGCCATTAAGCTTTTTGTTAGAGATCAGCAAGTTGTGTGAAAAGTACTGAAACAATGAACAGTTTGACATGTGCATTCTAAAGTTAAGAGATGGTCTCATTTAGTTCATTTTAAAAAAATGCAAGAAATGTTGGACGACATGTCCCATTAGAGCTGCACCATTTTTTGGTGTATTTTGCGCCAAAAAACTGTTGACCCCCTATTTTCTATATAAATGAACTGTAATACACCAAAACTAGGTGCATTATATGCCAGGTATTACACATTTGAATGCGCCTAAATTAGACGCATAAAATATGCTAGCAATGGTACACTGTACACCAAGGTTATGCTATGCACCTGTCAGGAACCGGTCAGGGACACACACACAAACACGGACAAGTTGGCCCTGACTCTGATCCCAGCCCCTGTCCCTGCCTTTTGGGGAACCTGACTCCTTAATAGGCAAGCCCCAACCGGAAGACTGATGGCTGCACTGATATAGGTGCAACACAAACAAGACAAACAGACACAGAACAAATAAGCGAAGTCGGGCAGTCCAAAGTTGGCAACAGTACCGGCAGCGCGGTACAGAGACGTGAGACAAAAAGGATAAACAGAATACAAGCCAAAGGTCAAAACCGGACGAGCGCAGCAGTACAAAATCACTAGGAAAAGAGAGTAGTCAGGAGAACAGCAGGGTCAAATACAGAAAAGGCAAAAGCAACAGGAAGGGCTAGCAATAAGCAAAAGACCTCTATAGCAGGCACAGGTGACTGGTGAAGGCAGTCTAAAATAGGTGAGCAGCGGACACAGAACAGAGGTGATAGGTGGAAGAAACACAAAACTAGATAGGGAAACAAGGCTGTCAATCAATGAGGAACACTAGTTAACTGAAAGAGTGCTGGAGGATTCCTGGCCACGGGCGTTGGCCAGGAATCAATTACCTACAGGGAAGGAAGGACCAGTTCACACTAGTGAATAAGAATACAAGGTATTACGTTAAAAACCATGGTTTACGTCGTACCGGCCGTGGCCGGCGACCAGAGCCAAGGGCAGGGGGCGTGCCAGACACAATCATGACAGCACCTAAGTTAGGCACATCAATTATACGATGGAAGATAGACCACACGGCAGATTTTTAACAGGTTCATTCATTCATGCGCACTATACACTCATTTAATGCACCTTAAAACTGACATGGGGGAGTCTCTTTTTTGACATGTCGCCCTTTATGTTCATCCTGAAATTTCAACCAAAAGTCAAATACCCCTAACTTCTTGTTCACTACATTTTAGTAATGATGAGAGTGATCAATGGCATATGTCATGTTATAGTACATACATCCAAACTGTATGTCATAACTTGATGTAGACAAGAACTCTGTACAGTAAAATTGGACTGGAAAAAAAGAGAGACCATAAACCAAGACTACTCCCTTAAAGGGGATTTGCCACCAGACCAAGTACTGACCTCCGTTCAGTATGAGAGCAAGATGTCAACAAATCACGCTGAGTCATGAAGCTGCAGTGGAGAGAGGGAGGGGGGAGTGAGGAATCCAAAGGGAGCGTCTCAAAACTTAAGTGAACTAATAAACAGTACAACAATGGATTCAATACAGCAAGACACAGAGCCTCAGACGGCACTGTCAGGACAAACCTTATCTGCTAAGCAGCTAATGTAATCACGCAGCAATAGACAGAGACACACACAGACAAACACAGTCAGAGCACATAGCCCTGCATTAGGGGATCCTGTGTCATGTTCACTTAAATAATCATCCTATTACTTGTGTATTCTGTATACAAAAGAGAACACCGATTGTAAACAGCAGCTTGAAATCTCCTTCATCAGATATAGCTGGGATCTAATAACACTACAGCTAGTTATTCTGTATACAAAAGAAAACATATTGCTACCCGGTGCCTTAAAAGACCATTCATTCTGCCTGTCATCAGATAAGAAGTGATTCACGCAAGCGCGGCCTTTCAGCTCCTGGGTCCTGGGTCGTGACTAGGGGAAGCTTTGTGGTAACCAAGGGGGGTTGAGAAATGCTGTAGCTCTCAGAGTTTTCACTTTTTTTAATCACATATATTTAGAAAAGTGATTAAATACCCATTTTGGAGCTTCCCACGTCAACATTACATGGTGGCAAAACCCCTTTACACGACCACATATTAATAAGAGTTATGCAAAATGAAAAAAAAATGACTATTACCCAAAAAAAGTTATATATCTGTGCATGGGTTGAAGTTTATCCTCTTTGAAAGCTAATCCCACACAAAACTTTTGATAAAGTATGGCACTGCTTTTGGAAGAAAATAGCTTTTCTAATCCTATACAATCCTTTTAACTATTCTGTAAAGTGGACTTCAAGATCTTCAAATTTGATCTAACAGAGCTTTTATTACAGACGCTCCTCAATAAAGAATACAAAGTTTTCAAGCACAACTTTTAATAAATATAGTACAACTTTCTTTTTCAGTGACAACTTTAAGTGGTATAATCTGAATTCCAGGTAGCTGTGGTTATCAACTCAATTGACTGCAATGGGGATTTTAGTCTGAAACCACTGTGCTGTCAAATTCAGATATTAAAGCAAATAGCCATAATTATATGTGCTGCAGTGAAGTGTTTTTAGCCAGAATATCTTCTAAAACAACACCTAAAATGTAACATTTACAATGGGAGCACCAGTTTTAATCACTCTTTTGTGTCAGCTGTGAATGCATTTATGGCAGCAAAATCTCTTTTTGGAAGACTTGCGGCTTTAAAACTCAGTTAAACAACAAAGGTATCATCTGTATCTCACCATTTGTGTTTCTTTTTTCTCTCTTTTTGACAAATTGTAGCTTATTATCTCTTGTTATTTCAGTACAAAAGAATTGCCTTTGGAAATTGCTTCTAAGCAGCCATTAGCCTTTAGTAGCAATGTTAAAACAGCAGTTGAGCCTTTTCTGTTCAAATTATACTTATTTTATTAAATAAAAAGGTAGAATGCCAAATGGAGATTAATGTTCTGATGAATGCTAATCATCAACATGCAGGCACAATAAGAAGTAGTTGATGTCGTTTGGGAATCAAAGAAAATCCCTATTAACCTATTTCACTTCATATTATAAACTAAAATGAATGGTAAATAAGACGAATAAAGTATTAAAAAACAAAATACGTTTTATGTACTTCAGTTGAGAAGGATAAGAGCAAGTACTTTTGGAATATTAAGACATACAGGGAAATTAAAGTTACTTTAAAGTGTTCATTCAAAATATTTTGTGACCTCCGTTGCCACCAAATGCTACCAAAATCAATACAATCCCTGGAAAAAATGATGGAATCATCCAGCTTTTTTACTTTATAGCAAGTACACAACCCCTAAAGATCACACAGAAGACTAATATCTCAACATCCTGTCTTATGATTTAAATTATTTTTAATACTAGCATGAAGTAGAGGAAAGATTAATGAATCATTCAGTGCTGAGATAACATGCATTGATTCAACAGAAAAACCCAAATTAGTAGTTCGTGGCTCTTCCACTAAATTTTATGACGGCCTAGCTGGTACCAATTTTCTCAAAGAGGAGTTGAAAAATCAAGTTTGCAGGATGGAGTATCGTCATCAACAGGGCTATCTTACCCATTGGGCACCCTAAGGGCGCATCCCCACAGCAGTGGACAAATACCGGTTTGTTTATCCGACCGGTATTTGTCCGGTTTGTGTGCCGTCCCCATGGCCATGGGAGGGGGGGGGGCTTTTCTCAGCGATGTGCGTAGAAAAGCCCTCCGCCGTTACATTGACATGCACATATTCCGTCCGAAAACCGGACGGGAGAATGTGCCTGATCAATGTTTTTCGGGCGGCCCGCAGGGACTGCTGCATGGGTTTTCCATAGGAGCCCGTTGGGCTCATTTTCGGCCGGTTTTTCAGGCGGTCTGCAAAACCGCAAACATCTGAAAAACCATCTGAAAACCCTTGCCTTGGGGACATGCCCTTAGTAGTTGCCCAGGGACCCCAGGAGCATAATGAGGTATGTCCTCGGATTTCAGAGAACATGCCCTGGACCCCCAGATCAGAGCAGTTATTTAACTGTTTGCATATCCTCAGGATGTCATCGGCAACCAATTTTTATTTCGGTTTCCCACTATATTCTATGGTATGGTCAATGACACCACTACAAAGTACATCTTGTCCCGCAACAACAAGACCTCTTTTCTCTATGCAGATTGACATCAATAGAAAATGTGCATTGAAGTTCATATGAGTATTTTCGGCGATAGTTTTTTTTGCTGTAAAAAAAACTTAGAACATGTTCATTCTTTGGTTGTATTCCATATGGAAAATATGTGAAAATTTACTATTGATGTCAATTCGGATGGCTAAAAACCCAATGTTAAATGCACCTAAAACATTTGTATGCGGATTTTAATGCAGACCCATGTCCAAAACTACATAGAAATGATTGGGGCTTATTTCTTACTGTAAACCACAAGTAAAAAAATTACCCAAATCCACATGCAATAACATGTGATATTTTAGTTGAAAATCGTGTTGGACAATGCAGTTTTCAATGGCAGAATCTGATGAGTAAATTCTACTCAGCGTGTGTTTGTACCCTAAGGCAGGGATCATCATGGTTGGCACAGTCCTTCTAGAGAATTAGAGACACAATTTGCATTATCTGGCCCACTGATGGGCACCATTTAGTGGGTGTAAATGTGCCACAACTGAAAGATGACATGGTGCTGAATTTTATAGACTTTCTGGACATTGCTCCCTTTAAAGGGATTGTATCATCATACCATTTAACAGAGCCATAGCTAGCTTCAGGCTCATACTTCCTTATCAAGATGTGGGTGGTCCTAGAGCAGTGATTGACGTATCATCTATGCTACTCCTAGCTGATCCTAGTACAGTGATATGTATACCAGTGGTTTGTAGACTGTAGGGCACAAGGCTACAGAGCTCCAAAGGGTTCAAGTTTATCAGTAAATAATGTAAAGAGCTCCTGTATTTCAAGATAAGGAACATAGTAGAGAGTGAGTCACTAACCCAACCACCACTTCAGCCTGTAAGAGCAGAGAAAGGTGGTCGGTAACTAGGGAAACTTTTGTATAAAAGCAGGAGACAAGATTTGCTCCCAACTCTGAAGAGAAGCAATGTATTTGGCAATAATCTTTATTTTACCTTTGCCTACATGTCTAAAGCTAATTGAATATCCTTTTAAGAATTCATATTAGGAAATGAAAACTCTGACATTGTAGTGCTATGCAGTAAATAGCATTCTTCCATATAGAATTTTTAGTTTAGCAGTACTAATGCCTCCTTCACATAGAGCTCGTAAAATAAAGAACGACACAGCCTTCTGTTTTAATTACCTCATTGCTTCATCCGAATGTCATATTCTGTTTTCTTTCCGAAACAATGCAGTTTCCTACACACAGCTACAGAAAGAAATTTTGTTCCACTCCAATGCAAACCGGAGGAAGAAAGTGGTACATCTGGATAGACACCGGTCTGCATTGCATCTGCCATGAATAATTTGCTTTGTTCATCTGCTATCTATAATATCGATATTTCCCCTGAGTGCAGCTTGCAAGTAGAGCAGAATATTCATGAATAAAATGGAAATCAATGGGTGAAATCACCTTTACTCTTTTGCATCAGGAGATACTCTCAGTGCTTAGCTTTCCCGTTGCAGACACTTTGTTACATGATACGTGTACTTAATCACATTCTGTAACTGACACATTATTTGAGGCCAATGGAACAGCTTTTAATGATTAGCTGTCCAAGCAGTGTTACTTTGAAGTTTATTACATATATAAACAGATATCATTTAAAGATACTTGGAAAGTTTATTCTATTTTGCAGCAAGCAAATCGATACTGAAGACTTTCAGACTGGTGCCAATTGACAGGGCTGGTACTTGGGATTGGATATTAACAGAAGGATGATGGTGCCGCACACCAATTGAAGTAAGGACGGGTGCTCTGTGGAAAGCCAGAAGTCTATAGTCCTAAATATACTCCTCCTCTGCACGCTGCTTTGCCCGCTCCTCTCTGTCTCTGAGGAAGGCCCGTTTGGGCTGAAACGTTGGACTATTTTGTGGGCTTTTTGCTACTTTGCTACTTTGCTATCTACCATATATATGGAGAGCTGATGTCAAATCTCATGAATTGTGTGAATTGTGTACAATGAAATAAATCTCTCTAACACTTTACTAAAGGAGTGCAGTGGATTTTGTATATTTGGGATTGGATATTAGGTGGTTATGCAGTTGAGTCCACAGCTTCTTTACAAGGAGGTCTTTTCATGTTGGGTTTCAATTGACCCCCACATGCAGGCTCGGGCTGGACCACAGGGGAATAGGGGAAACCCCTAGTGGGCCCCTGAGCATGGTAAACTTGGATTTGTTTTTTAACTGCATATGCAATAGGCAAAAAGCCATAGAAAGAGAGACAAAAAGCAAGAGGCAGGGTATAGGAGGCATGTGCAGTCATTTACAGTAGCTGATGAGCCCCTAAAATAAACTCCACCGTTGGGCCTAGAAACTGATCAACTGGTGGGCCCCAAGAATCAGCTCCACCTGTGGGCCCTAGACACCCCATTCCGACACTGCCCACATGCAAAGATAATGACAACAAGATTTGGTAGCCCTACAGCTGACTTTACAATATTAACTGGATCAACCAGCCACTTTCATTTTTCGACTGGACTGAGCATGAGTTGAAGAGCTAAGCCCATAGTCATGTTCCAGTTCTGTAACACAAAATCTGACCAGCATTTAGGGCCACATGTATGAAAACTGTCTAGGTCTAACATTCACTATAGTGCCCATTGCAATCAGAGAGCCCCTTTAATTTCTCCAGAGCACTATATGAAATCAAAGGGGCTATCTGATTGGCTGCTATGGACAACAAAGTGAAATTTAGACCTAGACAGTTTTCATACATGTGGCCCTTAGAGTAGTATGCCTATCCACCTTTTTCCCTACCCAACCTACTGCTGTGCTTGGAATTCCCATAGAGATGAACCGAGATGTTTGACTTCGTCTACACGGCATTGGTTTTGGTCAGATTTTTTGCAGATTCAGTATTTAGAATCCGCAAAAACTCCAACCAACGGCGTGATCCCCATAGCCAGCAGTAGAAAATCTGAGCTGTAGTCTACACAGCTTGGATTTTCTGAGGTCAGATTTCAAATACAAAATACAAAACACTTAGAACATGTTCTATAATCTGCCCATTTATATGGTTCTTTTTTAAATACTTTATTTACTTATTTTAATTTTAACGTACCTCAAACTTATCTAATATTGTAAATGACATTTACATAACATAATAATAACATAATAATAGTAATAACATAAACTGTCAGGTATCTAACAAATCACAATATAATAAACCTCAAACAGCAGTCTTGAAAAGGTTAAAGAGAGCATTGCTCTTATACACGTTATCAATTATGCCGACACAATACTTTTCAATTTTCTACAGGGGTGCATAAAGTGGATTCATCTCCCTGTAGGAGGTTATTATACAAAATCCTATCCAAGAAATTACTGTTTATTTAGCAATTTAGTACATAGTAATTTCATTCAATTCCCGTAAGAATGCTTCCGCCTTTTCTCTAAGTTTGCAGGTTATGGATTTCCCATAGGAATCAATGTAAACTGATATTGGTAGATTTCACAGCAGTCTTGCAGTGCGGCACAGAACTACATATTAACATGCATAGAAACAACTTGCCTAGTTTAATATGCACAAAATATATATTTATATTTGCAAACAGCAGCATAAATATTGAGAAGAGGAAAAATAAGTAAATGTTCTCCAATTTTCTTTACACATGCCACGAATAGGAAGGAAAGACAGGCCTCTAAGGCATTGGCGACTTCACTCTAAGATAGCTTTGAGAAGTGTAATACATAATAATGTACAGTAAGTACAAAAATACCTGGAGGTGTTAAAAGTGGAAGAAGATAATCACCAGCATATAGTACAGAGGTGCAAACATCTGGCTCCGTACATATGCAAATGCTCCCTCTGGGACAGACATATTACGTGTTTGGGGCTTCTCAGCTCCTGCTGTTAATATATCATTATGGTGTAGTCTTACGGGGCGACACGGACCTTGAAAAATAAAACGTGATAAAAACAAAAGGGAATAGACGTTTTTTGGTAAAATGTTGAAACCTGGTAATGAAAGGGTAATCACAGAGCCCAAACTGCTGTAGCACTATGCTGTAGCTGTTATAAGTATGATAATTAGGAAGATGGGAGGCTTAGATTTTTAGGATTAATGTTGCACGCATCTTTCCCTTTTCAGTCCATACTGGTTTGACTGAACATGTAAAAAAAATTTGGATTCAGGACATTCTAAACCCATTTGTTATACCCGAGCCCTTACCATGATACTAACTAATTTGTGATTAGAGCTTTTAGACCTTTTTTAGGGTTACGGCACCTCTTTGGGGAGATTCTGGGTCCACCGATACCATTGCTTCGATGTCATTTCTGCTCCAGTAACACTATTGACCTAATATGCTGTGAGATCGGAAATGAAGGTGACACCAGAGCAACGGTGCTGCTGGACCCGGAAGTATTAACCCTAAAAACCCAAGCCCTAAGCTTAATTAAAGATTATGGCTACGGTTAGGGTTAGAGAAAATCTTTTGTCTATTTGTACTAAAGTTCATTTTCTGGTTGCCCCGAATTTAAGTATTCAGATACAGGTGAAAATTGACTTTGGTACCAACCCAAAGCACAACACTAGTTAGGACGATGATGTATTTGGCTGCATAGCAGGCCCCATTCCCTTCACATTTTGGGCAGTTTCTTTGATTATATACAGATTTAGAAAAGATAAACTTGACAGACAAAGCACCATGATATCAAGGCACAAAAATGCTTTTCAATGGCTTTTGTTGTGATCGATGAACAGATACATGAAATGCCATGATATTAAGGTCAAGTTAAACATTTCTACACCCATACTGTTAAGCAAACAGACTATTTGGACTACCTTTGCTCTACTTCTCTTCAGTATATGCTTTATGTGCCAGTATATGCTTTATGTGCCAGATCCCAATGGGTGTTAGAATTATTACTATAGTAGGGCAGACAATGCATTTGGTTGGGCATAACAGTTACCAGAGAAAGGGTATTAGTAATAGTGCATTTAGCTAAATAACAAAGCGCATTTTGCCGCATATTTGCACTTTAATACGGGTGAAATGCGCGCCGCAAATACAGTAATTCATAGCTCTCAAAGAGAGCTATGAATTATGTGTTGTCTCCCGCGGCATACAATGCTATTGTATTGTACGCCGGGGGAGAGAAGTGACAGGTCACTTCTTCTCACCGCTTACGTGCCGCTGATAATGGAGGTGAATGGGGCCAACCCCAAACGCGACCCCATGTCCTTGGAAGTATGTGCTAATCAGCGCATACTTCTAAAACACACGGCATGCTGCGTCGTGTACAAACAAAAACGGTACAGAATTTTTAATAATGATGAATGGTAAAAATGTTTACTATTTAATTTGCAAGCTTCCCACATCAATTTTACTTCGTGGAAAAACCCCTTTAAGGGTTTGGACAGTAGTAAATTTGGCTGGACATTAGAGTAACTAGTAGAAGAGTATGGATGATAGTTCATTTATCAGAGCAATGGAGAAGGCATTTAAATAATAAAGATAAAAGTGCAGAGCATGAGAATGATGGCATTATTAAACAGAGACTGTTTCTATAATAATGGTAATATTTGTCATAAGTACAGTAGTATGACTGTCTATAGGAAAAGCAATACCAAGTAACTGCTAGACCTTCAAATTAGCCATAGTACATGCACAGGTCATTTCAAGTCTTTCTAATGGATCTTTGATAGTTTGAGTTGATTCTCACATGAGGTATAGGTTAAAGAGGTTATCTAATTTTTAACATTAAAGGATACTCTGCTATAGATCAGTGTGGTGTCTAGTTAGTGGCCACTGCAAATCGGATGGCTTAATAGGAGCAAATTTCAATATATACTGACAATGGTATAGTCTCAGAACAGTACAGAATGTTAAAACTCCTAAATCATCAGATCGGTGAATGGTTACAGTCAATGTGAAGAGCTTGTGCCTTCTGTCCTACCTGCATCTCCAATAGAAAAAGGAAAGGAAATAATATAATAATATAAATAACTGCAGGAAAGAGAAATAATATTTTCTAAATAAAATCTGTCACGGGATGTGTTCTTTTCAGCCCTTCTCTTTGTTCTCTTGACAGATACCTGCCTACTCATTGTCATTGTCCTGACTGATCGCTCCATCAGGCTAGGACTTGACCTACTAGACTTGTGGCAACTTGACCAGTATGGCATTAAACTGAAGCAGGCAACTGATCTCCAGGGAGACATATACGGTATGTGCTCCATGCTAACATATTTCTTAGAATTTAATATGTGTTCTGTTTGCAGTGAAATAGGTGTAGAAGCTCCTTTAACGCATACATATGGTTATGGAAAAAGCTTAAAGCAATGTTCTGTCAGGATTTCCCAACATAATCATGCCAGCACTTCGCTGCACAGCATAATGAGATATGATAGTCCCAGGGCAAGAACTATAGGTGCTGGGATTTCAGAAATCATTGTGTGAAGCAGCGGAAAGACATAATGAGGAAGGGGGAGCAGGCCTAAAAGAATGTTACATTTTACTAGGCTATTCAGTTCTACTATTAATGTAGTAGTACCCATAAAAGAGAATCTGATATAAACCTCAGCAGGCTATGATATAGCTATATTATCAGCAGGAAAATGTTCTTTGATATATATGTGAGCTTTAAGCTATCTGTATTTTTTGGAGTGGGGGAGTGAGTACATGGAGACCCATGTAAATACGAGAACACCATACAAACTCCATGCATTCGTAGCCCTTGGTCGAAGTTGAAAGTAGCAGTACTAACCGCTGAGCCACCAGGCTGCTCCCAAAGAAGTAGTCACACACCAGTTCTCGTTCCTTAGGAGTAGTGTTGCTTGAATCTTTCCCAGTTTGGTTCGATACTGCCTTGAAGCTCCAAGCCACAGTTTTTTTGCCCATTACCCTAACGGTAACCTAGCCCTAATTTTGGTTTGGGGTTAGGGTTTATGGGCCTTTATCCAGTAAACTTTGCTCTTCAGAGTACCTCTGCGTTCACCAACGCTGTCACTCCAATGTCACTTTTGGCCTAATGTGCTATGGGAGTAATGCAGAAGTGATGTCAAAGCGATAGCATGGTGGACCTGTAAGTGCTGCAGGGAGGTAAGTTAGCCCTTAAAAAGCCTTGAAACCTTAACCAGAACTTATGGCTAGGGTTATGGTAAGAGGCATTATTTATTTTGGCAATTTATGTCAAAATGTGATCCATTGACCTAAATCAAGGTGCTTAGATTCAGTTTAAATTTGAATTTGGCCTAAATCCAAAGCACAAACAGAGGTACTCCTGACAAATAGATAGAAACCAGTATTAAAAATGGCATATGACAGGTTGAGTGCCCTGATATAGATTTTTTATGGGGCCCAGGAATTATACTTCTAGGGAGGGATGGTTGTGACATTCAGTAAAAGTAGATATTGTACAGTCCATTGCTATATGAGAGCGAGATTGCTTCAATTGCCTTTACGAAAGGGTTTAACATTTACTCTATGGCTGGTCACATATTCAGACAATGCAATATTGGTTTCAGGTTATGTTTCTTTCTTCTTTTTTCACATTAGCTGCACACAATAGAATTTCTACCTCTATGTATTTCTCCCAGTAAAGCAATTTAGAAATAGTACAAGACAGAGAATGCAATGTGGACAGATTCCTAAGGATTATTAACCAACTCCAGGTCAACTCAGTGGAAATTACTGCATTCCTTTTTTACAAGGTTAACATACGGCCTAGGGTGCTATAAATTCGACAATCTGTTTACCAGGCTGAAGCGTACCTGTGGAGCACTGATTGCAATGGTTTGCTAATCTATCACTATGCAAACTCAGGTTTCTTTGCCTTTAATGACCTATCACTAACTGGAGCCTGGGGAATTTAAGATGCACAATAGCACTCTACCGGCTTTGTATAATTCATTTATTTTATTGCCTTGCTTTTTCTTTTTGAGCCTTTTTTTACTAGAAGAAAACAAAACTTGTTTTGAAATGAAGACTATTTTGAATGGCTCTTAAATTGTTTAAACCAACTGCCGCTATGAAATATGGCCAATGCAGATGATACTCTTTCTAAGGATTTTTTTTCTATGGCTTTGGCTATGTTCACACGGCTTAAAATGGGACGTATCTCGCCCCGTAATTCGCGCCGTACTGTGCGAAATACTGGACGAGATACGTCCCAGACATTACAGTAATCCACAGTTCTCATAGAGAACTATGGATTACGTCTCCTCTCCCTGTTCGCACAATACGTATACACACCGAGAATAATGAATGTCTATGGGGCCGGCGGGCTGCCGGCCGCTATGCCCCGCTCCGCCCCGTACACACGGCATAATTGCGGGGTGAAATACGTCCCGCAATTGCTGCCATTTGAACATAGCCTAAAAGTAGTAGTCTCTAACTTGAGCCTTTCCAGCTGTTGCAAAACTGCTCATGGTGAGAGCTGTAGTTTTTCAACCATATTTAAATGCCATTGGCTTAAAAGGGTTGCCTAACAGAATAAAATTCATCAAAAATGGGACTGGCTTGTTAAAAAAACAAAAATGGTACCGGTTCCCCCACTGCTGCCGTTTTGGGTGATCCGCTCCCCTTTACTTCTGTGTCAAACATAAAAGGCTCACACTTCGCTGTAACTGAATGGAGAATGAGTCTCTTCTGTGTGTTAGAATGAGAACCCAGAGGTGAAGATGGGCGGATTACTAAGGAACTCCAAAGCGGCAGCAGTGGGAGACAAGTAGGTAAGTATAACTTTTTTTTTCTGCTGCTCTTTTAAAGTTTTTTGCCCAGTTCCAAATGTATTGGGATGGGAAATTATTAAATGTCATGAATCCAGGCTTTGGTTTGGTGGTAATTCAGTGTTTAAAGTACTTGATTGCATTTTAGAGGCTACAGCATTAAACAAATGCAGAGACATGGGATGAATTTACTAAAGGCCGACATTCCATACACTATTCTTTAACAAACAAATCTGGTGCACCTGTAAGGATGTCCATGCCCTAGAAACTGGAATCTATGCCAGCTATGGGCACATTTCTGGCATGAAATACAGTAAATCTGTTGGACAAGAAGATCACTCCCTTTTTACTAAGCCACACACTTTTTAAAAATGGGTGAGAGTGTATAAAAAATGGCAACATATTTTGCATAAATGAGGAGTGCACAAAAAAAACTAATGAACTAAAAAATACATGAAAAAGATATGAAATAAAAATAAAAATATATATATATTTTTTTTTAAAACTGTTCACATAATAAATTCCCACCATAATCTCTTAATTTATTTAAGCACCAGATATTTGGAGATTTGTTTAGTGGTTGAAGCATTTTACTCTCCATTTTTATCTTCTCGTACACAATTATGTAGAAAGAAAAAAATATTACTCTTCACTAAAACAAAATGTATAGAATGGAATTTGTAAGGTTGGGAAAAAACTACCACTGCTAGCTGTCCTGTGGTAACATCACTCCTTGCTTTCAAGGAAGACAAAGAGCAGAGAGAGAAGGGGAGAGCAGGGCAGTAACTAGAGGAACCTGTCTTTCTCTCCTATCTCCTGACCAAGGAAAAATCAAAATAGGGGCCACATGTATGAACCTGTTTATGTCTAAAACTCACTTTTTTGCCCATAGGTTACTATGGGCAAAAGAGTGAGTTTTAGACCTAAACAGTTTCATATATGAGGCCCAGGGTTTTGTAAAAGTCTTGAGTTCACTTTCCCTACATGTTGAAAGCTCATCTTTGTATTGAGAAAAATCCCTTTTATGCTGGTTTCTTTGACAACTACAGGTTCAAGAGAATAGCTTGAAAGATGTTGGAAAGCTTGGGAGTCATGAAAAACAAAAAAGATTTATTTAGTAGGCAACCAGTACTTTGCTACCAGTGGTCTTGTACATAGATATATGAACATTTGCATGTTTTAGACTGATTGCATTGCTTGCATAGCAGCCAGTTAGTTGTTGTTGATGTAGTTGCTGTTAGTGCTAGCATAGGTTCAGCTTCTAAAGCTATACCAGCACAGAGGTCATTTGCCCACTAGCAAGTGGTGGATCAGAGTCAGGCAGAGGCCAGGACCCCTGAGCATCTGTGGTTCTTCTCTGCCAGTGCACTACTGATCCCAGCCCCCCGCCGGAAGACCCACATCACTATCATACCGAATACTTGCAACCTTGGTGCCTCCGGCATCAAGTATTAGTCAGCCAAGTCAGCATCCCTCTGCTCTGTACTGATGAGGGGCAAAACACCGAAACGAATGTACACAGATGAGTGATGCTGATTTGGCTAAATATCCCTTCTCGCTTTCCAAATATCTAGTGGGTCAAAAGCAAATTGAGGATTTGTTACATCCAACAGAGGGCACTAGAGCATCTCAGCTCCTTTCCCATAATGCCTTGTGATATGCAGATGCTTCATGGAGTGCAAAAAGGCAATTTTGAATCTCCACACGCCTATATAGGCGCTATCCCTAAGGAGAGATCTTACCTTTCTAATATCTGTAGCATATATGTATACTATGTACACGTCTGTCTGTCATCTATTAGAATGTGCTTTCCGTTTTGTCAAGCTACAAAATAAAGATTGTCAAAGACATCCTCCTTATTTTCACAGCGTTTTCTGCCATATGAATTCATACAGCACAGTTCTGGCTTTCAATCTCTTCAAAGAACAATGAAACTTAATTAACTTATCTGTGATTTATTTAATTCTTCCCTGTGCCATTCAGTATGCATTATTGTAGCACTACTTTGACTAAACTCTGCCATCTTCCAAGAGATCAATGGAATGAATTACTGAAAAAATGGGCCTTTTCCTTATGTATTACTGTATCAGATATTTTGCAACGCTTTGATTAATGATCCTATATTTCTGACTTATTTAGCAAAGTCTCTTAGCTTCATACCTATAAATTACGGTAGTCAAGCTGTAACCTTTACTATAGATTTAGCTGTTCTTAGCTATTTTTTGGAAGCTCTCATGAGTACAGAGTTTAATGAGAGGAAGAAACAGTGAAATACTTCACAATGCGTTGGCCTTGCCGTATTGGTTGGATTAATAAAGTGATAAGAAATTTATCACAATCTTACAGCAGTATTGAAAATCTTGCTGTAATTGTGCCACCTGCCCTATTCGGTCACTGTCACCAAACTATGTAAGGCAAGACAAATGATCCATCAGGCATTATTCTAGAAAGAATGGGCAA
This sequence comes from Phyllomedusa bahiana, assembly GCA_025379985.1. Lineage (NCBI taxonomy): Eukaryota > Metazoa > Chordata > Amphibia > Anura > Hylidae > Phyllomedusa > Phyllomedusa bahiana. The sequence continues at coordinate 50,352 of JAODAL010025295.1, forward strand.
GAAAACCTGACACATTAGATCTATCTGATTTGTTGGTAGCTAGCAAAAGCATAAAATAATATGGTGTATGTCCTAATAATATATTATTAACCAGTTATGTATTCTCAACCCATAGATTATTAAAGAATGTATAGGCAGTCAAAGACCACTGCACGCATTAAAAGATAGCAAAGGCAGGAAAAAGTAGCACAAGGAAGCCACAGGGAAAATAGAAATGAAGCATTTTTATGTAACCAAGAAAAACCTGTGCAAGCCAACTTTGCTGCTATAAAGGGCTGTATAATTATTTCATGTATTAAAATGTCTTCTTTAAAGGAGAAATCAAGTTAAAAAGTGATCTTCTGACATCTCAAACAATATAGATGATGACATCAAGTGCAAATATCACCAATTTAAAGGTATAATTGCTATTATTCACCCGTGGCCAGTCCCTTCAGTTATTTACTCCTTCACCATGCCGCATGGTGCAGTGGGCTTCTGATCTTGCGGATGCCTCACTTTATTGCTGCAGGCTCCTTGTGAGGCTATGTTCACACGGTGTATTTGCAGGGCGTAATTACGCCCTGCAATTATGCCATGTGGACGGGGGCGGGGGGAGCGGGGGAGGGGGGGGGCCGGCACTTCGCCGGCCCATAGACATTCATTACCAGCGGCACGCATATGCCGCTGGTAATTCACATGTCAACTATCTCCCCCCTCGCCGTATTCGCCGAGCAGGGAGAGGAGACGTAATCCATAGTTCTCTATGAGAACTGTGGATTACCGTAATGACTGGGACGTATTCCAGACGTAATTTGTGCACTCCGGCGCGTAATTACGGACTGAAATACGTCCAATTTTAAGCCGTGTGAACATGGCCTAAGGGTATACACTGGTTCTTCCTGGTTTAATGGGCCAGTGATCCCTCAGCTGCCTCACTCTCCTGCTGCAGGCTCCTCGATAGGGTTCACATTTGATTTTGTTAACTTTAAGGAGTTGTGTCGCTACAAAGATTGCTTTTTATGTTAAAGATCTTGCAAAAACAAGTCACTTTGCAATGTGTGTCCATTAACAGCATCCTACCTTTCTGAGATATCCCCTCTTGTATGGGCTGCATAAGCTCCTCAGGTCGCTATAGCTACAGACCTGTTCAATCTCTCTTGATAGGCTGCCAGCACTGGTCACTATAGCTACAGACCTGGCTTCTACTGCAGCCTAGTAGAAGCCAAGCCAGTAAACACGTCCCTGAATTCAAAATGAAACCAAGAAAACAGGACTGAGGTAAGATGAACCAATGTAGTGAGATAACCCCTTTAAAGAGTCAGGGCACCACCAAGCTTTTCCAGACCAATGAGCTGCCGCCTGGTCCCTTTTAAAGGGCAGCTCCCCCATTCCTTCCTTGCCAATTCACTGCTGTGCTGTATAGTCCTGTTTTTATTCTTGATATCTGACCTTGGTTTATTTTTTACCTCTTCATGTGTCCACTGGCCGCCCTGACCTTCTGCCTATGATCTGACTACAAAAGTACTACACCTGCCCTAACCTTCTATTATGACATGACTTTGCCTTCTCTTTTTGTTCAATGTCGATCCTGTATATCAGCTGTCACTGCGGCTGACCATGTTGGGGGTAGAGATCTGACAGGTCACTGCAGCAAATATCCTTTGTACAAGGGGTTAAAGAGTGAAAACCAGAGGATTCCTTACACACCACTACTTGGTCAAAGCTCATATATGACCCAGAGGATCCACCACCTGATCTGGTGAATGTGACAATAACTTCACTTATAGCCCCCAATTTTTTTTTACCATCACCATTAACACTCACCGGCCCCTTTATTTGGACACCGTCCAACTGCTCGTTAACATTAATTTCTAATCCCCCAAACCAGGGGACAACTCAGTGCATTTACATGTAACATGTCAAACAACTCCCCAGTTCAAAACCCAGCTCAGATGGGAAGAAAGGGGATTTATGCCCTTTAAAAGGGCATGGTTTTGGTGCCAGAAGGGGTCTGGTATTTCAGAAATGCTGATCTCCTGGATTTTCACCACAAAACCCTCTTAGGGTTTTCAGAAATGGGCCCAAAAAAAAAAAAAACACCAAGGGGGCGGGGTCCCGTGGGCGGAAATGCCTTTTGATGCCCGAGGGCAAAGGGGAAGGGCAGAGGGTTTGAGCTGATAGAAAGGGGAACAGTGACCCAAAAAGCCACCCCTTAAAAACCCAAGGGAGACAGAAAAGCTCTCTGAAGCAAGTACGGCGAACTTTTGGGCAATGGGGTCAGCAGCAAAGACCACACCGGGGGCCATCCTTTCAGCAAGAACAGGAAACAGGCTCCCAATTTTCCCCAAACTCATCGAATGGGCATAAAGGTTGGAAAAAAAGTTCCTGGGGTATAGTCTCAAATTTGCCGACATTCGGATGGTAGGGTCAGAATTTTGGGGTCAACAACATAAAGCAAATCCCTCCTGTTTTATCAAAGGTTTATGGTGGGGGTGGTGTCCTGGTGTGGGGGAAAATTTTCTTGGCACTCTTTTGGGCCCCTTGTACCAATTAGCTCGTTGTAACACCCTTGTGGAATCTACCCCGAAGAATTGGGAGCACAAAGAGGATCCACCACCTGATCTGGTGAATGTGACAATAACTTCACTTATAGCCGCCTACTTTTCTTCCTTACCAGTCACCATTATATATAAAGGTGTATACAAAAGAGAGAGTTGACCCCACCCCCTCCCTTCATTGCACAGATTAAAAAAGGATGACAGTATTTGCAAAAAAAGGGGAAGTCTCACAACATTGATACATCTTACCTCACTACTGTTTTCTTGGTTTCAGTTTGAAATCAGGGGAGTGTTTACATGCAACCACAAGGATTCAGTAGAAGCCAGGTCTGTAGCTATAACAACCAGTGCTGGCAGCCTATCAGGAGAGATCAAACAGGTCTGTAGCTATAGCAACCTGATGAGCTGATGCAGCCCATACAAGAGGGGATATCTCAGAATAGGTAGGATACTGTTTATGGACACATATTGCAAAGTGATTTGTTTTTGTTTTTTTTATAGGAGGACTTGGTATTTTCCCATCTACAAATCAAATTAATTGAATAATTTGTCGTTTCAAGTGAATACAATTCTTGATTTGCCTAGAATAGTTAAATCATCATAAACCTTGGCCCCCAGGCAGGGAAGAGAAGAAATAGGTTTATTAGAAAAAGCAAATGGCTGCACAGCATGCACTTCTGCCTCCCTTAATGCTGGCCCTTAACTTTACTAATATCCAGTCAGCTTTGGCAGGCTAACAGTATATGGGAAGAAGACTAAGATGAATTTACTACTAGGTATTGAGTCTTGCTGTATCCTATTAGATTTATTACCAGAGAGCTGTTGACCCGCGGAGGTTGTGTTCAATATCAGCAACATAGAGACAATGAACAGGCGCCTCGGGGCTGGTGATATATAATGCAGATGCCCGGGGTCACTAGCTCCCTGTAGTACAGTACTGCTAGTTATAAATCTATGAGAAAACAGACAAACTGTCTCTGTGTCTAAGAAGCTTGCCACAGCCACTGAGGTCTGAGTTTTTAAGGTGGTGGTTGAGGATTCCCCTTCAAGGAACACAGTAACAAACCGAATTGATGAAACATAAAATTTTACTTTGTTTTCTTTGACAACAGGCGCTCAGCACACTTACTGGTTTCAGTTCACACATGTGGGCACAGTAGCTTGATGGTTGCGATACATTCTAGAACTGAACTAGAATTGTGTTGTAAACTATGGTCCTTTACTTTACTCAGTTCAGTGCTGACTTGACACAAACCTCGGAGCAATGGTGTCATCCAACCACCCTCTAAACCACAGGTGTCAATCACAAGACCCACGGATGGAATTTTATATGACTGCGATGGCACAGCAAAAGGCTCACATAGTTACAGTATGTTTTATACAGCCTTACAGTAACATTTGGCCCTTTGAGGGCAACCATAATGCTGATGTTGGCATCAGTGAAAATGAGACTGACACATCTAGTCTAAACTGTGACCCCCTTGAAATAACTCCCAAGATGATGTTTTTAATTTTTCCATCTATTAATCTGGACAAGGGTCTCAATGGCTGAAATGTCCCACACCGAATGCAGAAGAAGAAGTAGGATACTGCTGGCAGCTACAGTGCTTGAACGAAAGTGAGTACACAGGTGACCATATATAGCATACTGTATTTGTCCTATTTATAGCTTTAGGCAATGTTCACACGGCTTATTCAAGCCGTAATTGCGGGACGGATGTCGCCCGCAGTTACGGCTTGAATAAGGGGCGGGACGGGGGCGCGGCGGGGGCGCGGCCCGCCGGCCCCATAGACAATGCATTATTTACGGTGTGTACACGCCGTAAATAATGTGCATGTCACTTTCTCCCCCTGCGGCGGATTCGCCGAGCGGGGAGGCGCGGAACCCCACTTTTTCTCTAGAAATGTGGTACCGTTGACAGGGACGATTGGAGCCGTACTGCGCCAAAAACGGCCACATACGGCCCCCAACCGCAAAAAAAGCCTGTGAACGAGGCCTTAGACTTTTTTATTTTCTAAATATAAATCAGACAATAATTTTAATCCAGAAATGTACACAAGATGGTACTCTCAGGTCCCCCCAAGTAGGTTTTTAAAATAATAGGCAGTTTAGATGAACTGGGGTGAAGCAAGATTCTGATCTATTCTTCTAAGCTCAATTTTAACTATTCATTAAAGGGGTTTTCTCAACACAGGCTTTCACAGACTTGAGCTGTTTCTCTCTCTCTTACAGCTTCAAATCCAGGGGTGGGTCCTCCTCTCATAATGGGTCCTCCCCCCAGAAAAGGGGGGTCTCTCCCCCCAGTGGGTGTCCTCCCTCACAAAGATGGTGACATCAAATCTGTGTGAGCAGTGGAGAATTTTCACACCCTTGCAGACCCCTGCAAGTTCATCTTACCTGAGAGCTGTCACCCCCCTCCAAAAAGTTCTTGTAACCAGAACCCTCTTTGCGAAAAAAATTAACATACAGCCAAAAGTTAAAAAATGTGGAATCATCCCCTCCCCACTGTTTTGGCAGGAGGTAAGGAAGAACAGAATATAAGCTGTTTTTATAGGGGTAGTGAAGAGTGACTCTAAGTGGAGCTCAAAATTTTCTCCAGACTTTCACATTAGAGCGCCGGCAATGAGTATAGAGGAGCTTAGACAGCCTTTATTATACAACACCCCATCACAGAAACTAGGCAGTAGTTACTTTTATTTTCCAACTCAGGGGCATAAGCACAAAGTGCAGGCACCAATCACAGTACAGGGGGGTGTGTCCTGACTAGGGGGCAGCCCCAATGGGGCTATAAAAATTTATCATAGTTAATCACAGAAAAGGAGCTGCCCAGCCCCCCAGGCTGCAGCTCATATTGCTTACTAAATGATTTGGGGTAATGCAAACCAATTGCAAAAGTGTTTATTTTTTTTCCCCATATTACAGATATAAATCTTTTCGAAAAAACCCCTTTAAGGTGTACAAAAAACTGAACAACAGACACCAAAGGGGGCAAAGCTCCTCACCCCCACACCCATCCACACTTCCATTTACTCCTATTTTAGAGGGAAAGGATTAAATTCTTAGGGTACAATGTTTAATATAATACATTTCTGGAGAACATGTGTAATGTGATTAATTTCAAGGGGTACAAGGGAAAATACAATCTTTTCGGTTCCAAAGTGAACGAAAACAGCTGTTTTGCACATTTTTCCCCCCCTTTTTCTATGGACTACCCAAAAGTGTAATTGGCTAAGGAACAACTCCCAAACAAATACATAGGGAGAACTGTGCAAGAAAAAAATATTACTTTTTTTCACACTGTGAAGATCCTGCGGACTTGCTTTTAGACCTACGCCCGGGGGAAACCTCGAAAAATTCAATTTTTCCCGGGTGTTTGTCATTGGGTTTACAAAGGAAGCTTTCTCCCTCTGTTGATCACTTAGGATCTACAGTTGCTATTGACCATGGCATCTGGGGTTTACCCCGGGGGGCCCTCAAACAAAGGGGCCCGGGGGCCCGCATTGGGGGCCCCGGGGATTTTATCCCCCCGCCGCTCCCCATCCCCCCGCTGCCGTCGTTGAAAATACAAGGCCCCCGGCGTTGGCACGCGGGCCGCAGTCCTCCATTATGTCTTGTATAACGGGCCCCCTCCATTGGCTGTTGCGATGCTCGTCCCCCCCCGCCCACAGCACCTCCCATACGTGGGAGGTGCTGCGGCGTACAGGAACATGAGACCCTGAACACAAAACAAGGGGCCCACTTCGGGGGGGGGGGACACGGGGAGGAGGGGAGGTCCTAGGGGGGACACTTGCAGTATAGGAGGTGTCTTTTGAGTGAGGGGTGGAAGGAAAACCCTTGCAATTAATCTTTGCAAGTGTCCGCCCCCTCCACTCCAACACCTCCCCTATACGAAGGTCCGCCCCCAGCACCTCCACCCCTCCATAGTGTCCCCCCCCCCAATCCCCTCCCGGCGCCGCTGAGGCGACTTCCAGAGCAGGAGGGAGGGCAGTGCTCAGCATTCCCCCCCAAAGGGAAACCATGAAGGGGGGGCAGGACCACGGAGTGCCAGGGCAGAAGCCTCCCTCCGGAAGGGAGGGAGGGGCCCAGGCCCGGGGAAAGCCTCCCCCCAGAGGCAGGGGAGGACCCCCAATGCCCGGCAGAAGCCTCCCCCGAGAGCAGGGCAAGCCCCCTTCCCCCAGACTCGGGGAGAAACCTCCCCTCCCCTCCAGACTCAGGGCAAACCCCCCCCTCCAAACCGGGGAGAGCCCCCCCTCTCCTCCAGACCAGGGCAGGGGCCCCCCACTCCCCTCCAGCCTCGGGCTATCCCCCCCTCTCCCCCAGCCGGCGGGGCCCCCACTCTCCTCCAACCAGGGCAGACCCCCACCCCCCTCCCAAATCAGGGGGGCCCCCCTCTCCTCCAGACTGGCAGGGGCCCCCCCTCCTCCTCCAAACCCCCGGGGAGGAGCCCCCACTCTCCTTCAACTCAGGCAGGGGCCCCCCCCCCCCAGCCCGGGGAGGCCCCCCAAACCTCCTTCAACTCAGGGGGGACCCCCCCCTCCTCCCAACTCAGGGAGACCCCCCCTCTCCCCCAGACTCAAGGCAGGGGCCCCCCCTCTCCTCCAACTCAGGGGAGGACCCCCACTCTCCTCCCGACAGGGGGGACCCCCACCCCTCCCGACCCAAAGGAGGACCCCCCCTTCCCTTTAACCAGGGCAGGAGCCCCCCCCTTCCTCCAGACTCAGGCGGAGCCCCCCTCCCCCTCCAGCAGGGGGACCCCCCCCTCCCTCCAGACCCAGGTAGGGGCCCCCCCCTCCTCCAACTCAGGGGGGGAGCCCCCCATCTCCTCCAAATCAGGGGAGGAACCCCCCCACTCTCCCCAGACCAGGGCAGGGGCCCCCCCTTTCCCCCCAAACCCCGAGTCAACAGGAGCCTTTTAGACAGGAGCCACTTGTCGGCAGAGGGGACCACCTTTTTAGAAGCCCTTAATATTAGGATTTTTAATGTGCTTTCCCCAGCCCCTTTTTCATGTTTAGCTTTTCAGGGGGTGGGGAAAATGGGGGTTTAAGACTTAGTAACCACAATGTCGGACACATTGTTATAGATTCCACAAAATTTTCCCCCGTGGACAATTTGTCTCGTCGCATATCTTTCCTGGCCCCCCTCCCCGATTATTCCTCACACACTTTTCATCGGGGGAGCGAATCTATAAGAAAAAGTGGTCACATTGGGAATCACAAATGTTTTTTTATGGGGGTGACCCCAATGCTCATATACCGATACAAATCCCCTTTGGGAAAAATGAAAAAAAAATAAAACAAAAAAAAACAGTACAGCTCTTTTCCCCTTTACAAACCCCACACCCAAAAAAGATCCAAAAAAAAAGCAAGCATATTTGGTATTGCCCCTAGTACAACCTGCCCTATAAAAACTGTATTTATTTAACCTGCCTTTTAACGCCGTAAAAAAATCAAATTGTGATTTTTTTCATCCCTCACGGAAAAGGAATAAAAATGATTTAAAAACATATAAATGCCAAGGACACCAAGTAAAACGTTGGTTCATCCCGCAAAAAAAGTCCAAAAGCAGCTCCGGGATCAGAAAAATAAAAAGTTATCCATAAAGACAGGATGCATAAATATTTTTTACAAAAAATAAAAACTTTTTTATTTTAAAAAAGGCCTTCAACATGAAAAAAAAATAAATTGGGTATCGCCGAATCGACGACCCCCCAAAAATAAAAAAATTTTTTTTTTTTAACTATACCGCCCCCCCAATGGTCTGAGGGACCCTGAACCGGCCCCCCGGTTTTAAAAAGTTTGAGACCCCCCGGGTTTCACAGTCAGGATTGTATTTTCTCCCATTCGGTCATTGAACAAGTTAAGCTGTTAAGCAACAGTCAAGTAATCATTACACTAAACACAGGACACCCATGGAAGCTATTTACGATGGCCTAGCCCCAGGACCCCCAAAAAAACCAATCAGACATACTTCACCAAATAGTCTACTTTTAATACTTACTCTTAACACTATGGGTAAAGG